>BQNB010060497.1:0-36900 GCA_026074375.1 Tanacetum coccineum
AGAGTCAAAAGATTGCAATAGTTGGTCCAAGACACAATGAGGGTTTTAAGGATCTTGGTTCTTGGTCAAAGAAACATGGAATGGCTATGTTTAATGCAAAAGTAATGTACAAAACCAACTTGTAAGATTTTTCTTATTTGTCTTTGTATAAGTCGCAACAATTTTGGCATATGTATGATATATATGATATATTTTTGTAACTTTTATGTATTGGGTATAATAGTGGGTATTTATTAAAGCGTAGAAAAGTTTTGGTGGTTTCGGGTATGCCTAAACGTATTTTATTGCGAAACGTAATCACTTTACGCAACCAATAAAAATAAAATACAAAAAGTTAATTATTACTTTCGTAAAAATAAATTAATGCTTGCTTGACAAAAAATTTATTTTTTTTGGTGCCCGATTACGTTAAATGATAATTTTTAGCTTACGCGATTCAACTATATAATAAGAATTAAAAGTAAACGCGTACGAAACTAAAATAAAATAAGTGGTGAAATTATGACGAAATAAATGGCGTCATAAAATGACCTAAAAATACGGAATGTTACAGTCTCCTCCGGTTAGAAGAGCCTTGTCCTCAAGGCTCAGGTTGCAACACCTGAAGAAGGTACGGGTTTAGTGAAAAGATGCGGATATTTCTCCCGGAATTGTGTTGATGAAGAGGTGTAGGTTTTAAGGTGACTACTCTCAACATGACATGGTTCTTCCTGAATGCTTAGGTAATCAGTCTATGCACCAAATATACATAGGTGATTAGGCTTTGTATATTTGAGGGCCAACGATGCAATGCTCATTTTCGTCAAAATAGTGTGATGTATGAAATGTATCAAATAGTTTTATAACGAAATGAAATAGTCAATAAAGTAAACGTGAAGTAGCTCATAGGGTGACAACAAAATGGTTTATAGGTTGACATCGAGATTGTTTGTAAAGCGATAGGTCATAACAAGTATAAAGAATATCCGAACGAACGCAGAAGCAGTCAAAGAAAATGAACGTAAAGAATTATTCAATCAACAAAATGAACTTCTAAAGGTAGGTGCTCCAAGGTGACACGTATAAGGTGACAAGTTAATTGTCGTACTCCCATCAACTGGAAGGCTTCAAAACGATAGATTACGAAATAACATATGCGATTCAAAATCATAAGAAGAGTATTCATCGGAGTCGTATGTAATTAATAGTAGAATTTACAAAATATGCCGAATTTTCGATATCATCAAAAGAGAATAAAGTAAAGTCGCGTAAATGATCGAAGTTAATCGTAAGAGATCAAGAAGAAATTATCCCATATGTATAGGTATCCATATATAATACCAGCATTGACGCTTAAGGGAGTAAAATGAGAAATCAGGAAGTACACAAAAATCAGAATGATCAATATTTATATAACTGACCGATATAAGGTAAATAGTAAGACGTCATAAGATAGACATAAGAGAACGAAATCATAGTCTAGTATTAAATACTCATTATCCATGTAATAGTAGTAGGGATGCAAAAGAGAGCATATAAGTTACCTGGGAGCAAGCGCGCACGGATATCGGATAAAACAAGGAGAGACTCTATATTTTGAAAAACATGGTCATAGTCTAGGTTTTGAAAACGACCTAGTTCTCTATGACCTGAGCTCTGATACCAATCTGTCACACCCCCAAAATCGGACGGCAGCGGAATAGTAACATTGGGGTGCGACTTCAAGGCACAAAGTACAAGTCACAGAAAACGACCTCAAAAGAGACGTTTAATAAAATGTCACATTCAATTTAATTAAAAATGTCAGAGTTAAATAGGTTCCATTTATAATGTATTAGAAAACATTGTCAAAACGTTTGTCGAATGGTATACAAGTTATTAAGCCTTCAAAAACATATCCGCGCGACTCAAATGCTCCCAATGCTCCACTAGCAAATAATAACCTGAGAAAATACATGCAAAAACGTCAACAATAATGTTGGTGAATTCATAGGTTTAAGTAAAATCTAGGTTTAGAGTAAAAGCAGCAAGTGTTGAAATAATTTAAGAAATGTCTTTGTAAGAAAAGATATTAGCGGTAAGTAGTGCAAAGTGTTATATCCGAAATCCAAGTAGTGATTAAGTTAAATCAAGTTAATGTTTAGTAGTGGACCACAAGATCGAAGTTTATGGTGGAATAAGTACAAAATTCCGAAGTCAAAACAAGTAATGATAGAACGAGAAAACACATTCAATCAGTCTAAGTATATAAGTATTATTGCACTAAGCCTCTGAACCCGAAGCCTTAACTAGATCTTTGCCCCAAATGTATAGGATGCTTGCCAACATACTTAAAAGTATTCTCATGTTTAAATGCACCTGGTCAACTTGTGACCGAAAATTCCAGGTGGGGATTATATTGTCAGTCCCGATAGATCTATCCAACAACACTCGCGCTCATACAATGCAATTGACGGTTTCATGATATAGTAGGGACTTAATTGGCAATAGTGGTATCTTAGGAATAATATTCAGGCAGAGAGTAATTGGATAGCATCAGTTTAAACACTTTGAAAATCATTTGAAAACATTGTGTCCTATAGTAAAAATAAGACATGTAAATTTCACCCTTAGAGTTTGTAAAACAATTAAGTAGTAAAAAGGGCGGCTATGAACACACTAAGTATTGAAAGGTAATTGTACTGTAGTTAGTATAAATATATGAGTTTGTAAAAAGCATGTATTCCCCTCGCGGGTTTAATAAAATATTGTAAAGATTTTGAAATGCGAGATGAGGGACTGATGAACTCCTAGTATTGAAAAGTAATCACATGTTATAAGATTAATACGAGTATGTAAAAGAGTTTGTAACAAGCTGTATCCCACCTCGCGGGTTTATAAAGCATGTAAATAAGTTAAAAGCGGAGGCTTATGATTCTCACCTTAGAAGTGAAAGTGATGAAATAATAAGGTAATGGCAGAAAATGTATCACGGAAATATTCGAAAAGCTACCTAAGTTAAATATGGGTCGTATAAGTTACAAGTACTTTAATTATAACATTGAATTTAATTTATAGTTGTTATATCGTACAATCGTTCGGGCTAGCATAATTTAAAGAGGTCATGACATACGTACGAGGAGTAGGATACTTTTACAAATCGTTTTAAATTCACCAACAACTCGTCATTACGCCATCCAAGAGGCTCATATGAAAAATTCCCTAGTACTATCGCACTTTGGTAACTAAAACAACTTATATATTCTATATAGTACATCACAATCTAGTTGTGTGTGTGAAATTATGTTCAAAATGGATTTGATAATTAAATACCATGTTGTATTTATCTCCGTATTAATCGTTAATGGTTAATAGTTTAATCGCTTTGGTTAAAATAATTTTTATTAAAGTCTAACTAATTATAAATTTTATTTTAATTGATTCCATAAGTTTTGCAAAAAGTTTTATTAAAACGAACCAACACTATTCACCTCAGGAAATAGTGCACAAGTAGAAATATAGTGTGCTAACTTTCCGTTTTAAAACCCGTTGTGTACGTTTCTTCGTTCAGCTTTCGTATTTGAAGATTTTGTATAAAATAATCCGTATATTTTAAAAAGTTTAAAATCTGCTGATGAATAGTCTTTTACTATTCATGAAGAGTAATATAGTGTATTTAAATTTATTTTTTTTTTTTTGCTTAATCGTATAATCGTCATAAACTTATTCGTTTTTTAACTCGGATTTTATGATTTCTTTCGAGCAAGTTTTTTGTAATTGAATGTTTTATCATATTATTGTTGTTTATAACAGTATAAGTTTCTGTAAATGAATAGTTACTTTTTTTTTTTTTATATTTATTTTATAAATGTATATTTAAACTCTGTAAACTTGTAAATAGCGTATCTTCTTCGTTAGTAATCGGTTTTTATCGAGTTCTTTTATGAACCCTCGATCCTTGTGTCATGTAGTATTTTATAAAAATCATAAAAAATATATGTTTAAATTTCGAATTACAAACAGCCCCTTAAGATATTTTTCTAAAATGTGTTTAAAACTTGTTTTTAGGACTTTTTAGCTTTATCCACTTTGATACAACCCATTAGTAACACCCTTAATTCTTATGTCTTACATATATAGCTCTTTAGGTTCATATTTTGTTCATGATTTCGAGATTAACACGTGTTCTAATCTCACTTTTAATCAAAAACCCATTAAAGTAACCTAAATGGTGATTTAGCTAAATTAAAACAGTTTTATGAAACATTAAATATCATAAGTCATGAATACATATAAAGAGTCCTTAGTTACCATTGATGTATGTAAGTATGATGACCAAAAAAATCCAAACTTGGTTAGTTCAAAAAAAAAGCTTGCACCAATGGAAACCTAGATTAGGTTTGAAACCATAATCTTCTCCAATCTTTGCTCCATATACTTGCAAATGGTTTAACCAATGCTTGGAAACACTGATAAGGGGCTTAGGAATGATGTGTGTTGCTTGTAAAGGGGTAGAAACTTTGTATGGATTGTGTAAAGGGGTGTTCTTGAGCCGTGGCATGTATAGAGAGAAATGGGAGAGATTTTTGTGTTTTTACCACTTAGGAATGTGTTTTGTTGGGTTTTTCGTACTGGTTAGCTTTTTATATAGGGCTTAACTAAGGTTAAGGAAAAAACTCTGTTAAGTTAATAGGTGGTTAAGTTAAGGAAAATATCTATAATTTACTTTAGATAACTATTAATAAATTCTTTATAAATATCTAATAAATATCTTTTTAATTAAACGCGGAGCTATGGACCACTAGGTTGAGGAACAAAAATGGACATGGTTCATAAAATGAATTTTATTATCATAACGAATAATAGGAGACATGTCGTAAATTTTTACGATGCTCCAAAGACGATTAACGAACGCGCGATCAACCGTTGACTCGCGAAACGTCAAAAATAAAAATTATCAATTCTTCTCCAAAATTTTCATAATAAAATACGAAAATATTTATTATCGACAAATAAAATGTTAAATGTCGACACTCACTCACGGAAACTCGTAAAATAGATGACGTCGAAAATGACCTGAATATCGGAATGTTAAAGTTCATTCCCCGTTAAATGAGCCTTGTCCTCCTAGGCTAAGTTTTTGCGACACTTGACGAAGGTATAGGGTTCGGAGGAAAGATGCGGATATTCATCCGAAATTATGTTTGATGAAGAGGTGTTTAGGTTTTAAGGGACTTACTCTCAGCATGACATTGGTTCTTTCCGGGATTGCATAGGTAATCAGTCTATGCACCAATTATACATAGATATTAAGCAATGTCTATTTGGAGGTCCAATGATGTAATGTCATTTTCGTCTCAAAACTGTGTGATGTAGGAAAAATGTATCAAATAGTTGTACAACGAAATGTAAATAGTCTGTAAGTAAGTGAAGTAGCTCATAGGGTGACAACAAAATGGTTTATAGGTTGACATCGAGATTGTTTGTAAAGTGATAGGTCATAACAAGTATAAAGAATATCCGAACAAACAGCCAAGATGTTTGTTAAAAGTTTAGTCAAAGAAAATGAATGTTAAGGAATTATCAATCAACAAAATAAACGTAAAAAGTCGTGTTTTAAAGGTAGGTGCTCCAAAGTGATACGTATGAGGTGACAAGTTAATTGTCGTAACTCACATCAACTGGAAGACTTCAAAACGATGGATTACGAAACAACATATGCGATTCAAAATCATAAGAAGAGTATTCCAACTCAGAGTCGAATGGTAAAGTAACTAGTAGAATTTACAAAAATTGTACGAATTTTCGTTTTCATGCAAAAGAGAATAAAGTAAAGTCGCGTAAATGATCGAAGTTAATCGTAAGAGATCAAGAAAAGAGGTCGAATACGTGGAGATAAAAAGGATGGTGGTAGTAGAGGTGTAGGTGCCTCATCCTCAGCTGGCACTAAGTCCTCAGGATGCTCAGGCTCCGGAATGTACACTGGTACATGGTCCTCAGGTACATACTCTGGAGAATGTGGTGCCTGCTCCAACAACTGTCGGGCAGCCTCCTCGTAAGGATCCTCAGATGGAATACTCCAAGATCGTGCCTCAGAGTGAACAGAAGTATAGGTAACGGCAGAATCAGCTGACATGACTACTGTGACCAGCAGAAACAACTTATGAGTATATATTATATAAGGCTCTTATGATAATATACGTAATATATTATAACCACGTATATCAATTATGAATGCATCTAGTCCCACTAATGCAACAAATAGTGTATGCATGAATGTATGCACATATGTATGTCCCGTGTACAACCCCGTTGTATGAATTCGTTGTTTGAAAATGGTTATAGTCCAGCAAAAACATTTGACCTGGTTCTCTATAACCTTGGCTCTTGATACCAATCTGTAACACCCCCAAATTGGGTCGCAGCGGAATAAGGGTCCGGGGCGTGTTACTTCAAGATTAAAATCAGAGTTTACAAATTATTTAGTGGTACTCAAATTATTAAGCGTTCAAAAATATATCCGCGCGACTCGAATGCTCCCAATGCTCCACTAGCAAAATAGTAACCTGAAAATAACATGCAAAAACGGTCAACATAAAGTTGGTGAATTCATAGGTTTAAGTAAAAGCAGTGTTGAAATAATTTAAGAAATGTCTTTGTAAGAAAAGTAGCGTTACAGTATTTCAAAGTGTTATTTCCGAAATCCAAGTAGTGATTCAGTAAATCAAGTAATGTTTAGTAGTGGACCACAAGATCGAAGTAATGGTGGACTAAGTACATATTCCGAAGTCCAAAACAAGTAATGTAGACAAGAGAAACACATTCATCAAGTCTAAGTATATAAGTATTATTGCACTAAGCTCATGACCCCGAAGCCTTAACTAGTTTGTGCCCCAAATGTATAGGATGCTTGCCAACAACCTAAAAGTATTCTCAATGTTAAATGCACCATGGTCAACTTGTGACCAGAAATTCCAGGTGGGGATTGTCAGTCCCGATAGATCTATCCACAACACTCGCGCTCACTACAATAGCAATTGACGGTTCATGATATAGTAGGGACTTAATTGGCAATAGTGGTAACTTAGGCAATAATATTCAGGCAGTAATCTGGATAGCATACAGTTTAAAACAAAACACTTGTGTCCGTAGTAAAACAATCATGTAATTCCACCCCGTAGAGTTTATAAAACAAGGAGATAGAAATGGGGGCTATGAACTCACAAAGTATTGAAAGGTAATTGTACTGTAGTAAAATATACAAGTTTGTAAACGAGCATGTATTCCCCTCGCGGGTTTATAAAACATTGAAAAGATTGAAATGCGAGACTATGAACTCACAAAGTCCTTGAAAAGTAATCACATTGTTATAAGATAAACGAGTATGTAAAAGAGTTTGTAAACAAGCATGTATTCCCCTCGCGGATTTATAAAACATTAAAAAGATTGAATTGCGAGACTATGAACTCACTCTATATAGCATAATCACCGACTAATCGTTTTAGTAAAATAATATTTATAAAGTGAAAACGTTTATAAATATACTTTTCGTAAAAATGACCTAATTTGGTCATTTTAAGTCCGTTGCTCGCGTTTCTTACGTCCACGTCTTCGTAGTAAGACGAGTGATCAAAATATTACATTTTCAAGTTTTTGATATTCTGCGATGAATAGTGTTTTTACTGTTCACAACAGCTATTTTACTCGTTTTTAGGTTTTAATTAACGTAAAACCCGTTTTTGTCGTATCTTATTCGTTTTAATCCCGATTTTAGTGATTCCTTCGAGTACGTCTTTGTTATTAAAAGATGTATTATATTTTATAAAGTTGGGTCCGCTGATGAATAGTACTTTTACTGTTCATAGTTTATAAAATTACTTTTATAAACTTTAATTATCGAAAATGTCGGTGTATTTTATCCTTTTGTGGAATTTGACCTTTTGCCTTGGTCAAGGGCATTCGGTTAGGATCTGTATTACGATTGCTATATAAGTGTATACATAACCACGAACCAAATAGTAAGTTTTATAAAAATAGTTTTATAAAAGTATTAACTATCGTAAACTTGTAAATGGCGTATCTTCTTCGTTATTAATCGGTTTTTCGAGTTCTTTATGACCCATCGATCCTTGTGACATGTAGTATTTTATAAAATCATAAAACATATATGTAATTTTCGAATTACAAACAGCCCCTAAGATATTATTTTCCAAAATGTGTTTAAAACTTGTTTTATGTATTATTTAATTTAGTAGTTTACTTTAAAAACCCTAATAACTATATGTAACATATGTGATACTTATATTAATGTCCATTAGTCCATATATTTTTCATTTGTCCATGATTAACAAGTTTAACAATTTACTTTCCATTATTTTCACATGTGAAGATTAAGAAACCTTATAAAACCCTAATTTAACCTAAACATGTTTATACTTAAACCATATGTTAACATACTTTTTCTTTCACTTTTCCATGATATATATGACCATATGACATAAGAATAAGTGCATAAAATCATAAACATAAATAATAACTCATTTTACATATTTAAAAGTCCTTAGTGGTGATTATAGCCATAATTAACATATAACACATAAAATCATAAGAAATAAAAGTATAAAGGAATTAGGAAGACCTTAGTGATAATGTAAGAGATGAGAAATAAGTTCTAAACCCGTGTTTAGATTCAAAACCAAAGCTTACAAGCTTATAAACCCTAGATTAGGTTTGAAACCCTAATCTTTCCTTTTCTTCCTTAATACTTGCAAATGATGAACCAATGCTTGCAAACACCTTAGTATACCTTAGGATTGATGTGTAAAGGGTTGTATGGATTGTATAAAAATTTTGTATGGATTGTATAAAAGTGTTATATATGCCGTGGGTTTATAGAGAGAAAAGATTTTTGTTAAGTGTAAAGTTGTAAGAAACTTTACTTATGCATGCATGCTTATATATAGGAAGGAAAATATCTTACTAACCTAACCATGGTTACTTTCTAACCCTAGCACAAGGTTAAGAAGTCAAGTTGATTATGGTGTAAGAGTTTGTTTCCTAGATCTTTCTTAAATATCTAGATATTATGCAAGTTGTAAAGTCTTGGTCCTATCATCAAAATTTCGGCATATATACATATATGTGATGTTATATTTATTATTTTGGGTATTGGGTGTAATCGTGGGTATTCGTTTAAGCGTAGTTAGGTTTTGGTGCTTCCGGGTATGCCGAAACGCGTTTTATCGTGAAACGTAAGCATTTTACGTAGCCAATAAAAATAAGATGAACAAAGTTATTAATTAGATGAACAAAGTTATAATTATCCTCAAATAATCAATAACACTTGCTTGATGTAAACATTTAATTGTTTAATGCCCGTTTACATTGTATGATCATTTTCAGTCTACGCGATTTAGCTTAACGATTAAAATTAAAAGCGAACGCGTACGAGAAAAAAAATAAATAGTGAAATTAAATAGTATTGTAAATGACCTGAAAATACGGAATGTTACAAAAGGGTTCCTTGATGATAACATAAAAAGAAAAGAATACCTCTCAAGTTGCTTCATAAGTAGATGCGGCACTTTCGTTGTGGATTGGGACTCCCTTTGTAGTTGAAAATACAAAGAACTAACAAGCCCAAAAGAGGCGAATAATCATATGGCAAATATATATAAACGCAATTACACAAGTATAGTGTGACATAATGGAACTGTTGCAGTTTAAATGAGATGTGAAATGATCATGCAAATATGCAAAATACGAAGACAGCATACCTAGCTTCAAAATCATCATCTTCTTTATTCCATTTGTACATTATCGCCCTTACTGTACAAAGCAATAAATCTTCAAAAATTACACAAACCAAATATCATATTTAACACGAAAACTATATCAAGCTAAGTAGGAAGAATGATAAATCAAGGGGATAGAAGTAAATCTAGCGATGTTACATACCACTATGCATAACGCCGCCATCATTAAGTGGCCATCAACCCAACCTAAAAGAAAGTAAACCACAAGTATAAAAAATAAAGATAGAAACCCCTTTAAAGAAAATCTCCTAGTTAAATTTTGAAGTGAAAATATTATGTTTAAAGAACTTGTAAGAAGATGTTACCATGTTGAAGAGGAAGAACAAGGTGAGAGAAAACGCATGGGAGTTTTGGTGAAAAGTGGGAAGAAATTATGGGTTGATGGTTGAAATTTGTGGACTACATACATGATCCTTTTTTAACGGGTAAAATTTCAATGTCTCTAACAGTTACTCACTATTACAAGCTGATGTGTCAAAATATGGAGTAACTTACAGTAAAAAAAGGAGTTCTTTTATAATATAGGTATAAAAAATCTAGATATGGGTAAATGAATGATAATACTATGCTATGCACTGTCGTGAGCACCATCGACTTACATTTTTCCCTGCCACATTAGCTTTCTCTTTTTAGCGACCTACATGCGACTTTTTGCCACTATAAGGCGACCTACCTATACAAAAAAACCTACCCCCCCCCGCCACAAAAATTACACTTATTTGTTAATTAAAAACACACACAAACTCAAAAAACATACCAACGACCTTGGTCGTGCAGAGGACCAGCATAGCCAAAAAGGTTACGACCCACAAGTCCGACTCATGCAACTAAGAGGGCACCGACAAGGTGTAGGGTCGACCGACCCATATGCATAAGCCTAAGACATAAAAACCACCATTTGGTTATGATTTAAATATTAACGATAATTATATAGAGATTACATGAATCGACATCTTAAACGACTTTAAACTCACAAACGAACGCTGCCTACTAACTTATCTTAACCGCCAATACCTCCTGATAAGCGTGTTAAATTGTAATACCTAAATACCCAGGATTTTTCGCACAATAAAAAGCCAAAAATATGCCCAAAAAATGGAAATGTGTGTCTTTTGTGTCTAATGTCAGGAAAGATTATCAAAGTCAAAAAGAGCAAAAACGAGCCAAAACCGACAAAGAAATTAAAAGACAAGTAACAAGAGAGAATTTGAAGCCAATATCAAAAGCCTAGATCAAGAACCTAGGAGTGGTCAATAAAGTGAAGAAAAGGACAAGGACAAAGGAAAAATTCCACTATTATTGCCCTACAATTGAAGATGAAAAAGACTAAAATACGCCTTGGGCCTTTTTTACAAACAAAAACCCAACAAAAAGCCCCAAAACAAAAGAGGGAAAAAAAGGAAAAAGGGGGAGTGAAGAGAGTATGAAGAGAAGGGGAAGTAGAAGTAAAAAGAGAGCAAGGGAGGAGAGGAGGGAGAGGGAAAAGTTAGAGGAGGTAAGCAAGGTGGAAAAGTAGGCGAGATAGAGGGAGAGTAGAGTAAGGAGGGGGTAGGGGTAAAAAAGGGGGGAGGGGAGGAGGAGGGGGGAGTGAGAGATGCAAAATAGAGGAAGGAAGGGAGGGGTAGGAGGTAAGAAAAAAGGTTTAGATGGAGAGAGAGACAAAAAGGAGAGAATAAGAGAAGAAAGTAAAAGAAGTGTGGAAGAAGAAACAGTAGAAAGGGAAATGAGAGGGAGGGGCCCCGGGTCGACGTGTGGGTTCCTAAGAGGGACGCCGCGGCGTGGCCGTGCTGGTCCTCCTAGTAACGTCCAAGACGACCGCGCGTCGCGCGCTTCCTGGGGAGACTAGCGCCACGAGTGTAACCGACGGCCCTTATGTCCTGTCGTGCGCGCCTCCGTTGAAATCGCCCTCGCAATGTACTCCGACTCCCTCGCTACGTACGTCCCCCCCCTTTCTGTGTCCCCGTACTGTCCACTGTTCTGTGCTGTCAGTACCCGCAACCCCTCTGCCCTTTATCTGCGCTCGTTCTCTCTCATCAGACCGTCGCCACTCTCTTGCTCTCGCCCCCTACTTCTACGGTCCTACTCAGTACCGCGATGGCCCTCACTCCTACCCCCTACGTACTTAAAATGTCCCGTCTACTACTTCGTCCTACTCTTTGCCGCCCCTCGCTATTTCTTTCTGCGAACGACTACCAACCTGGCCATCGTCATGGTGCCCCCCGTTCCCCCCGCTCCCGACAGCCCTGTGCGTCTTCCCCCTCCCCGTACGTAACTTCCTTCCTGACCTGTCTCACTCCTTGGAGTGCGCCGGTGTCTCCCTCTATATGTATCCTCCTTGTTGCACTTTGATCCCCTTCTCCCTTTTAGTGCGCCCTGCTCCCGCGCTACTTGGCTCTCGTAACCTTGATGGCTGCCCTACCGCCGTCCCTCCCGCCGGTTCCTTGATTCCCTTAGTTAGTGCTGCGTTCTCTAGCCTCTAGACTAAACTCCCCCTATCCCCGGTTACTCTACTGTAGGTCTGTATTTGTAGCTTGTAAAGATGGTTGCCGTCTATGTTCGCCTCATTCCCCCTTTACCCTTAACCGATACTATCTCTATAGTTGTGCCCTCGTACCCTCCCAGGCGTCCGACGATGAAGTTCTTTGCCCTTCTCGCCCCGACTTCTACACCTTACGGATTGCTTCTCCTCTCGCCTCCCTTTCGGACATCTTCCTGCGTCGACCCTCCCCACGGTTTCACTCCTCTTCTCCTTACTGCTCTCTCGGATCTCCTCTTAAAATACTGACCTTCGTCTCACGTACCTCCTCCTCTCTCTACCTACTTCTCCTCTCCTGCTGTGCCCCGCGCTTCCACCCCCTTTTCCTGCGCCCCGTCTGCCGCCTCGGTCGGGGTACTTGTACGCTTTTTCTCGTGTACTTTACGCAGTCTAGAGCCCCCTCTCTTCTCTCTGATGGTCGCGGACCGACCTAGTTCTTTGGCCCTCCTTTTCGCGCTCCTCCGATTCCTTCCATTACTATCCCTCTAGTGTAACTCGCTCGTTCGCCTGACGTGGCCCCTTTACACCTACCTAACTCTTATTGTTTGGCTAAATTCTAACCCGCTCTTTGTGCCGACTACTCGTGATGCCTTCTTCTACTCCTCCTGTATCGCTCTATTCGTAAACCACCCCTTCCTCTGGACTCTTTATCCGGCCGCTAGCGCTACGCCGCCTCCCCTCCTTTCCCCGACCCCCCTTCGCGAAAATCACTGCGAGTCTAGGGCGACGCCCGCCCCTCCCTGCGATCTCTGTCTGCACCCCGCGCTACTCGTGTCTCCTGATGTCTCCTATCTACGTCTTCTGGCGCCCGTATCTGCCCCCCGGGTGGCGCTTCCTTTGGCTCTACGGAATCCGGACCCCGCCCCTTCCCCCCTCTGTTACGCTCTTCTACTCCTCCTTCCGCCCTCCCGCGACTACTCGCCGTATAGCTAATCCCCCGGTTTCTTTCTGTTGTGCGCGTGACTAGCTCGGCGCCCGATCGACGTACTCCGCCCCCCTACTGAATGTCTCGTGATGTCTCTATACCCCCGTTGGCTGTCCCCCCTCCCTAGTGCGTCCTCTCCCGCCCCCGCTACGCCCCCAACCCGCCTCGAGGGTCACTTCGACTCCTACCCCCCCTGAACCTAGGTGAATCCTTATCCGCCTTCCCTCCTGTCTTCTTGGTATTCCCTGCCGCTTCACGCTAGCTAACCGCCTCTTTGATAACCCCCCCTATCTCTTTATTACATCCCTGCTGCCGAACTTCTATGTGTGCTTTCTCCTACTCCCCCTACTCCTTGAACGCTAGGCACCCCCGGCCGGCTATCTGTTCCCCCCCCTACCCGACCTCCGCCTAACCTATCCCTGTTGTTGGAGCGTCGTCGCCACCCTTCTCCTTACCCTCTCTCTCGATCGCTCGCCCCGTTGACGCTCGCGAGGCCCTCTCTCTCCGGGCGCCTGACCCCGTGTTGAGCCGCTTAAACTCTTTCTCTTGCGCTTTACGTCTGCGTGTCCATCCGCCCCTCCCTCCCTTGAACCCCCCTCGTCTTTTAGAATCTCCCTCCTCCGACCCGCCTTTTCCTTATCCCTCTCAGCTGAAGACGGCTTTCGATCCTGCCTCGCTAGCTACTATCTCCTCCGTATGTCCCCTATTAACTGGCTAGTGTTGCCCCCCGTCGTAGCCTTCTCTTTTCGGCTCCGACCCTTCGTTCCCTACTCCTTTTCCGCCCCTTTGCCGCTCCTCCCCCACGTACTGGCGCTAAGTAGACCTAGTCCCTTCTTTATCCCGGCCCTTGACATACGTCTACTCTCCTCCCCCCGTCTATCTTCCTACGGTCCCTCTGTTAGCATTCCGCTCTGCCGCCCATCCCGACCGCTCCCGTCTACTTCTTAGTTCTTCTCCCCCTTTGTGTCTACCCTTCCTTATCCTGGCGCCTCTGTCCATTCCTCGTTACCTGTGCGTCCTCTAACACATGACGTGTCGTTTATCCTAACTCCTGCTAATAAGTGGCCCTGCGTACCCCTGCCTGTGTTCCCCTTGTCCCTTCCTCTCTTTTCGACCTCTACCTTTCACTCCAGCGCCGTCCGTCTTTCCCGTCCCCGTACTATCTTACTTTTTTCTACTCTACTTCACCCCCCCGTTCTGCCTCGACTCTAACTACCCCGTCCAGGTCGCGCCCCTCCCGCCCCTAACTGCTATTCTCTTGATCCCCGCTAATGTTGGCAAATGCTGTCTTGCATCTCTCCTCCTCCGTACTGGCTCCCGTCTCCGCCTTCCGCCTCTATACTTTCTTGACGAAGTGCTCTCTCTCTTATTGTCTTTGTACGTATAATTCGTACTGCTGGCCGCTGATCGCTACTTCCTTCTCTCTCCCGTACCGGTCTACTTGTGGATCCCTCGTAGCCTAGCCTGCCCCGTGCGCACTTACTAGTTTCCTCTAACTCGTTCCTAACTTGCGTATCCCCCGTATCTACTCCTTTAATACCGCCTCCCTCCCTTCCTCTTTCACCGTCTAGTAATCCTTTCTAGGCCTTCTTCCCCTCTTCGAACCTATCCTGTTGAGACAGAACCTTCCCCTACTGACGACGTCTCCCCCTTTTAAAAAACAGCTTTCGCCCTCTCCCGTCGCTAATCCCTTTTTAATTCCCCCGCCTCCGGCGCTTCCCGCCCCCGTCGCGTACCCCGACCTTTAGTCTGCTATGATCTCCCTGCGATAGCCTGTTGCCTACCCCGTGTTCTTCCACCTCTTCTCTTCTGTTTTATAGTCTATTTGCGACCTTCCCCTCCTCATGTTTTCCCCGCTCACGAGAAACTCTCCCCGCGGTCCCCCACCCCTTTCCCTAGATTTTTCGCGATTCTTCGTTCCCTTTACTGTTGCTACCCCCTTACCCGTCCTACCCTCTTCGTTTTAAACTTATACTACGTATAGTGTCCCCCCCTTGGTACTCGATTCTAAGCGCCCCTGTCACTCCGGTGTCGTCCTCTTCGCTCTGATACCCACCTCTCACTCGCTTCGTCTCCTCCCGTTCGTGCAACTTTACGATCCTCCTTGGCGGCCTTCCCCTTTTCCGGAATTCTCGGCACCTGCCCCCCGCTGTTCCTCCCTTACTCTTGTCCCCCACTTGGCTTCTTTTGCGCTGGATTCTCCATTACTCTCTGTCTGACGTGACTAAGTCACCGTGTGCTCCTACACAGTACTCCTCTTGCACCCCTAGCCCCTCCCCTTCCCGACTCTGATTTTCGGTTGACCCGCCGCTAGCCCCCACGCCCCCCCTCCTGTAACGTCGACTTCTTCGTAAACTTTTGTCCTAAGCGTTGTTTGATTCTACTCCCCCTCCGCGGGAGCCTATACCTTTGCTATCGACCCCTCTCCTTCCGCTCTCACCCCTACCTCACTTAACGTGGCCCTTCTCACTTAGATCTCGTTATCGCTTCCTCGTGTATTCTCGACTCCCCGTCTACCTCTCTTATCTCTGCTACCCTTTGATGCACCTCTTGTTATATCTTGCCCTGCGACCCTTCACTCTGCCTTTTGCTACTCCGTTGCTCCTAGCCTATCTAACTTCATCGCCGCCCTCTATAAGACTCTTAACTCTACCCCGTCTCGTACTGCCTAACTCTTACCCTCTCTCCCGCTCTCGGACCTATCGCCTCTCTATTCCCGCCGCTTAAGAGCTCCTTTGTTTCTGTCTCCGCGCTTTCTACGCCCCTCCCCCGCTAGCCTGACTTACTCCCTTACTTCTCCTTTATTCCTGCGATAGCCTTGCGCTCCAGTCCTCGAGCTCGACCCCCGCGGGAAAGAGTTTTCCTCTAGGTGAACCCCTTTTTTTCTCACCCTCTAGTGTTTCTTGAACGTGGATAAGCAAGCGAACTGCCCGTCCGCGTGCTGTGTGACTTCCCAGGTCGAAACCCCCTAACGGTGCCCGTCGCCCGCCCAACGCCCCCGGCTGGTAGAGTCGGCTCGTAGACCTGGTGAACTGCGCGCCTACCCGTTCGATCTAACGACGCGTTTGGGAGCCTATTGCGTTGCCTGCCGACCTCTCACTCTACATATGTTTCTCCTCGCGTTTCGCAGCCGTGTAGGCTCGCTTGTTTTTTGTCCGCCGCTTCGTCCTCGCCGTTGCCTGATTGCCCTCTTCTCTCCCCCCCCCGTCCCCGTATGCTCCTGTCCCTCCCCCGTTGCATCACCCCCCTGTTGGTCCCCCTTGTACTGCACGGACTCGCCCGCCGCCTCTTCCCCGACCGCGTACTATTAACCCCGTACCCCGGGGCCCCGTCAACCCCGCTACTGTGACCGCGGCCTATTGAGCCGTTCCCGCCGAGCTCTCTCCCTCCCTGATTAGCCTGGACCCGCCTATACCACCCTTGTCCTCTATATTCGCGTGTGCTTAAGCTTCTTTCTCCCCCGCTCTGCCGGCTGACCCTCCTTACTTTGGTATCATCTCCCTGCTTCGTTGCTCCTAATTCTCCTTTCTCGCTACGCGCTTCCTCTGTCCTGTCTATACTAAGCGTCCCTCTTCTCTCTAGACTCTCTCCTCCTTTCTCAGCGCTACCCCCTAATGTCGTCGTCTCTCTCGTCTTCGTCGGTCTGTCTACCTAACGGTCCTACTTAATCCCCGTGCCCTTAGCCTATCTCGCCGTGATTCCCTAGCCGTTTTACCAATCGTCTGATTCTATTGCTATATACTCCTTTTTGTGCCCCTTCGTCCTTGGTAACGTCTAGACTCGTTCCTCGTCGCCGATCCCCTTACTCTCGCTTCTTTCCGTTCGATTTGGCATTTCTGGCGACGCCCCTCATTTACCTGGCCTCGCGATCGGTCCTCCACGCCCGTTCAGCCCTCGTGCCTCCTCCACCGGGCCATGCGCCCCGGTGGGACGTGTGAAGTTTCCTTCTCTACCTCTTTGCACCCCCTCTCTTCCCTTCGCCCTCTGCTGCATCCCGACTCCTTCGCGGATCGTCCGCTCTTTTCGCCTGCGCCTCGTCTGTTGGCGATCTTTCTCTCCCCTCTCCTACCATCCCTCCTGTCCTCTTGTGTTCCCTCGCCGGTTCGCCCTACATCGCATGTCCTGTGTCTGCTGTTAACCCCTGCCCCCCTTCCACGTTTTCGCCCACGGGATCCTATTATCGTATTCCCCCATCTAAACCCCTGCCTCACTCTGTTTCCGCAATTCCCCTCGATCCTTCCCCTTTCTCCCATTTCTTCCCCTCCGCGTTCTGTCTGTGTCTCAACCGTACTTAATAACCCCGACCTCGCTTGACGCCCACCTTCTATGTTCGCTCTACTAACCGCCTCTTACCGCTTAAGTGCGCTGCCGACGCCCCTCCAGGCTCCGCTATCCGGACTCTCCGAACCGACCGCCCCTCAGTACTTTACGATCCGTTTCTCTTGTCGAAGCATCTAGGCGTCTCGCTCGCGTTGCTGAACCACTCCACCTCCTTCCTCGCCTTACTACTCTGCAACCCCGCTCCTCCCGCCTGATTCTCCCTCTTCTTGCGCCGCCCCCCTGACGCCTGAGCGTCCTAACTCCTGCTCTCACGCTACTTCCGGGACGACCACTTCTCGATCGTATCCCTCGACCGCTATACCCTTAAGCTATATACCCCTGTACGCGTGCTTGGCTCGCGTCGCTGATCATGATACCTGTCCCCGCTAGCCCTTCTCTAACGACTTGGCTGCCCCTTCGCCCTGCGCCGTGTTCATCACCTGATCTATGGCTTGTGACCCCCCTCCTCTCGCCCACCTTTGGATGCCTATTATGGGCTTGTCTACTGTGAATTCTACGCTGAATATCTCTCTGCCGACTCCGAGTCTTATATCTAGTCTGCCGCAACGAGTCCTTCCCCCCCCCCGCCGCCGTGCAACGTCGTGCTATAGGGCCTCCGCACCTATCGCTCCCTTTCTCCTTATCGGTTCCGTCCGACGGCTTACAATCTTCTCGCCCGCTGACCCCTCTTTCTTTGCCCCTCGCGCACCGTTAAGCGTTTCTAAAGCCGTCCCTTCTGGACCGCGACTAGCTACCTCCTCGCTTCCAGTTCGTCCCCTTCTTTTCTGACGCCCGTTCACCCCCTCGGGACGTCGTGCCCGAGCCTACTTACTCCCGCGCCTTCCTCCCTTTTGTCATAGTCGTGTCTCTGGCCCCCCTTGTGCTGTACGTCCCCGTCTTTATAGAGAAGCCCTGGCTTCCCCCCGTACGGCGACTCTGCTCTGACTCGGGTAATGGTTCCTGTGCCGCGGTGTCCTTCGCTTCCTATTTCCGTGCTGATACTCCTCCCTTCGACCTAACACCCCCCCCGGCCTCTCTCGAGACGACCGCCCTCCCTCTCTACCTACGCTGACCTAGCTTCCCGCAGCTCTGGTACACCCGTTGTTCACTCTCGTCGAGCCGAGCTCGAGTCGGCTAGTGTGTCCTTTTATCTGAATATCCGACTTAGCCCCGACTTTCTTCTCGGCCACATAGTCTGGCTTTAGCTGTCTACTACTGTTCTACGGTATCCGGTCTCTACCCTCCCTACCTCTATCTGATCTGGGACCCCTTCCCGTGGCGGGCGGGCACCTCCTCCGTGCCTGATCTCTTGCCCCCTTTATTACGCTATCTCCTTCCCCGACGCTACCTGGACCTCCGCCTCGCGGTTTCCTCTTCTAACCGCGATCTGCGACCTGATTGATGCACCGCTCCCGACTCCCCCCTCCCGAACTCTTAGGGAGTTCCCGGTGCTAGTTGCGTTCTCCCCTTCTCGCCGCCCCGGTCGACCACCGGCCCCTAGTCTCCTCCCCCCGCCTGTCGGCGCCGGGCGCGCGTTCCAGGCTCTCATATTGTTGCCCTCGCCGTCCCCCTACCTTCTCTGGCACCCGTCCGCTGTTTGCTCTCCCTATACTGCCGTTATTCCTGCTTAATGCCTCCCTCCGCCTCGTCGTTAATCGCGTTTCTAGTACCTTTCCACCCTTCGAGCTAAAACCTCTCCCCCTGTCCCTCTGCGTCCCCCGTTAACTATCTACCATTGCTCCCTCTATTTTTGGTTCCCTTCTATCCGCGTTTCACCCTTGTACTACTCCTTTCGAGGATCTCACTCTCTTTCCTCCTTTTCCCCTTTCCCCTATCCCAGTTGTCCCCCCTACGAGCGATCTACTTCCAGGCCTGATTGACCCCCTACCCCCTTCCGCCTCTGCCATCTGCGATGTGATCTCGCACGGCTCTCACGTTCCTACTTACTGATTCACTAAATTCGCTCTATCGTCTGTTCTACTGATGTCACTCTACCCTCTGTGAGCAAACTCTAATGCCGCTCCCCGTCCTTTCGTCGAATTCTCCCCACTTCAGCAGCCTTTTAGCTCGCGCTTAGTACGTTTCCGCTATTAGCTTTCTTCCGGATCTATACATTCGCAAACTCCCCTAATGCAGTGTACCCCGTGCTTCTTTTGATTTGCCTAGGTACCGTTCGGCCCGCCTCTTACAGTCTCACGTTCGACCCCCCGACCTCCATTTCGCCAGCTCTAACTCTCTGCGTCGATTTCATTCCCTCGTCGCTCCTCTAATAGCTTTGCTTGCCCGGTCCCGACACCGACCCCTACATCCCCTTCCGGCTCTGCTCTACCTCTACGCTCGTCTGCGGCTGCGCCCCCTTATCTATCCTCTGCATTTGAACGTTTGACCCCATACTCTGTCCCTCCCGTCTTTTTCTACGACTCACCCGCGCGGTCGCGACTGGTCGTAAACCCCCCTCCCGTATGATACTTACCTTCGCTCTTCTTCCTTGCTCTTCCTCCTCTCACACGTGCAGACCGTTCGCGCCTCGTCCGCCTTCTTAATTGTCTGACCACTTTTTCCCCGTCTTTTCTCTCGTACAAATCTCCTCCTCTACTTGTCTTACCGCCTCTCTTGCGCTGCCTAGACTTTCCCGATCTTTTACTAACCTTCTTCTTCATCGCCACCCTTCACTTCTCGCCTCTCATCTTCGTCTAGGTCTCCTCTGAGCCGTTTGCTGTGACCACTTCGCCATACCCTAACCTCTCCGGCTATCTCCCCCCCTTTCTGATGCTGGTCCGATCTAACGCTCCCCCCGCTCTCTTTTTCGGTGCCGCGACTGCCTGGCTCTTTCTTGAGACCGAAACTGTTACTACTGCCTCGCCGACTCAGCCTGCGGGGTGGCTTATAGACTCCCGCCCTGCCTCGGCTGCTCCGCTTTTTTACTTGCCCCCTTCGAACGGCGGCGGCCGCACGCGGTAATGATCCCCGATAATCCTTCCCGCTTCTTTGCCCTCCTTGCTGACTGCCTGCATCCTACGTCTCTGTACCCCTCGCTTCTTAATCTTACTGTTACTCTCGCCTCTCCCCACGGCTTTCGTTGAATTCGCTTCCCTGCTTACCTCGTTAACTTGTCTCCGCTCTGCTTCTGCCCGCCGCATCCAGCGT
Source organism: Tanacetum coccineum (assembly GCA_026074375.1). Lineage (NCBI taxonomy): Eukaryota > Viridiplantae > Streptophyta > Magnoliopsida > Asterales > Asteraceae > Tanacetum > Tanacetum coccineum. The sequence goes on from BQNB010060497.1 coordinate 20,702, forward strand.
CGACTCTACCTCGAGCTTCTTTCCCTTTTACTTGCGACTAACTCTTCTCGTTCCCTGTCACCTTCTACTCCGTCGTCTCCCACTTGAACCGGCGAATCTCGCCGCTTTACCTCTGGTAGCTGTACCCTCTCCACGTGGACGGTATCCCAATCGGACCCCGTTCCTCTGAAACCTCGCGTCTCTCCCCCTGCGGACGAAGAACACGCTTGACGTTCACGGTATCCCTCGGCCCGTCCCTAATCTCTTCTTTCTACCCTTTCTCAGTCTGCCTGTCTCGCCCTAACCTCTAGAATAAATAAATCATATATGTATAAAACCACATTATAGGATTAAAATAGTCCTGGCCCGGCTGCGCTCTTATGTACCGGCGTTGTTTCCGCTATACCGCTCTCTGACCTCCGGCCATCCTGTGGATCGAAGCTACATAGTGCCTTGATTGTCTCTGCTAATCTCTTTGGTACGGCTCTCCCGGGTGACCTGTCTTACCTTATGAACCTTGTTTCCCCCCCGCGAGCTCTCGACTCACTAACCTATACCTATCACTACTTCGGTGCTTCAACGTGGGCGACCCCCCTACTGCCTGACCGTTTCGTGCCTGCCCTTCCTCGTCTTCTCCCTCCTCGCTTCTCTAGCCTTAGCTGACCGCGCCCTGAAACACTGAGCGCTGCTTAGCCGTTCTTCTCTCGCCCTCCCCCCCCAACTCCGACCTTCCCTTTAATCCTCCCCTTTCTGTCTGTCCTCGGAGGAACCCCCCTTTACCCGGCCTTTTCTCACTATACGTCTCCTTTCTCACTCTCCGCTCGAATAGCCGACGCGCGTCTTCATGCCCCCTAGGTCCGGTTCATTCTCCGCCCTGCCGCTCTCCCGACTGTCCGGTGCTCCCCCGCGTTCGTAATCGCTGATTCCGGAGCCATGGCGACCCACTGCTCCTCTACTTGAGTACCCGACTCGTCCGTCTCGCCCTCCTGACGTCGCTTCCCTCCCTCGTTCTAATGTCTATGCCACTTTTATTTCCTGCTCTCGAACTGTTGCCTCCCACTCTGCCCCTCCTTCCGTCATCGTGTAAGTGTCCATACGCTGCTGCTAGCCCGGTGACTTACCCTCTTTCGCCGTGTTCTTTCGCTCACTCGCGTTGTTCACCGCCGTAACTTCTTCTCATATGCTTCTGCCTACTCGGACCGGGATAAAGATCCTACGCTTCTCCGCGCTCCCCGTAACGTAATAGCAGTCACTACTTATAAGACGCTGCCCCCCGTCTCCCTTCCCGCCTCCTACTAGCACCCTTTTGGCGTACCGTCCTACTGTCTCGGTCTACCCCTACGCCACCTCTGACCCTCCGCGTCGATGGCTTTCTGTGCCTTGCGTCCTTCCCCCGACCGTGATTTCCGTAGATCAACCCACGAGTTACTGTCCTGTTTGTCTCCTCTCTCGCCTGCCCCTTCTGTGTCGCCCCTCGTGCGTTCCTCCGACGCTTTCTTTACCCCCCAACCCCTACGCGTCTTGAGACTGCTTTCCCCCCTCTTCCTTCCCTACTAACTTGATCCCCCTACGGCTAACCCCCGTCTTACCCCGGCCCCCAATGCTGATCACGTTTGCCACGACTCTTCGCCTTATGTACCCCCCCCTCACCGGTTACTATCTCCTTTTTCGGTGCGTCTACCCGCGTGTCATACTACTGCACGACGCCGGCCCCCGCCCCTCCTTTCTCCTCGCCTTACCGAACGACCTGACGCACTGTACCCCGTTTTCTTCCCGAGCTTCTACCTGAAACTTCGCCGCCGTCGTAGAGTGCTCACTACTTCATTTTTCCCTACCCCGGTCGCTCCTGAGTATTCCCTAGTCTCGTTTTTGCGGCCGCTACTTTCCTTGACCCCCCCCTCTCCCGTCCCGTTCTTCTTTCGTAGCTACCCCGCTGGCTATCCTCACCCCCTATCGCCTGCTTCCTTGACCTTCGTGCTACTCCTCACTCCCTCTTTGGCTGCTTAACTTACTTGTCTCTCCTATCTTAGACTGGTTGTCCTGCTGATTCCTTCCTACATCTGTTCTTTCGCTGCTCGACTCTCCTGAGTCGCCTGCGCTCCCTGACGTTTCTCTCCCGCTGCAACTCTCTTCCTCCTGCCTACCGGTTCGCCGCCTATCTCACTCCCTCCGACCTTCCCCCGGACGGCTTCCGACGGCTTCTACCCCCTCCCCCGCTGATGTATTCTGACCCCTCTCTGTTATATCGCCCGCCCCGCTGATCCCCTCAACCGCCTATTGTATTCCCGCACCTCTCTCAATTGCCCTCAGACCTGCCGACTCGCTTCCTTCCCCCGGGCCCCTGGCAACATACGGATCGTAGCGTGTCGTGGCCCACGGCGCGTCCCGCGTCACTCGCTTCCCCCCTCTGGAACCGAGGTGCCTCGCAAATAGCTTGCCTCGCTGTTGACCCTCGATTTTGTATTATCCATCGCTCCGTCGTGTCCGGGTCTAATCGCAAATCCCCTTTGCACTCTCCCTTTCCCTATTGATCTTCGCTGCCTATCTTTCGAATCTGCCACCCCGCCTCCTTCTTATTTGGAGTTCTACCGCATCTGATAGTATTTACTGTACTGACGTCCTCTCCAGACGTGCTTCCCTCGAGTGGACTACCCTCTGTCTCTTGTCTCTAGAACCCCTCCGGGCTCCTCCCGCCCCTCTCTACCTGCGCTTGTTCGCCCGTCTGGAGCGGCCTGGCCCCTTTTTCCCCCGGTGACCCCTGTCCAGCACCTCGCCCCGTTGAACCTCTTGGGACCTTATCGCCTAGTCTGTGACTATCTCCTTTCCACCGCAGCTCCCTCGACTCTCCAAGTTCCTATTTTGTCTCTGCTGCCCCCCTCTGTAAGTTAGCGCTCTCCTTCCCTGGCGCCCGCTCCCCGACGACCGTCCCCCTTCTAAACCTGTGCTCTCCCGGAGTCTACTGCCTGGCCTGTCTTGGCTCCCCCCTAGCGTCGGTGTGCTCACGCTAAAACTTATGCACCGCGAGCCCCGTATCGCTATGTGAACGTACCCGTAACCGCCCGCTCTTAGCCTATTGCGTCGCTAATATTCCCCCTGACGATCCATCGTCCGTTCTCCTTTTTAACGATGCCGTTTACGTCCCTTCATTACACGTCGCTCCACCCTCTGTCTTAGCTCCCCGCCTTACGACCTTCCGCTTCTCACCACCCTCTTTCTTTTTACTCCCTGTTAATACAGCTATACGCTCTGTGCACTTCCTCGACTCTATAGACCCGCGCTGTTTCTCGATTTCGCTCGTGCCTCCCCTCCACCGCCTCTCTCTAGCTATGCGGGCATCGCCTTCCCCTGCCGTCTCTCTTGGCGGCCCGAACACTGCCGGACTTCTTGTGCTGCCTTCTAGCTTTCCTTTCGGCGCTGTGTCTGAACCTACTCCGGTTCCGCTGTTCGTCTACCGCGCCTGAAACCCCCTTCCGTTTCACGTCGCTTACCCCGTCTTTTGACTCTCCCCCCTTTACCTCCACACTCCCTGTTTCCGAGTCGCTTTATTCTTTTCTGCTGCGTCCCCTAGCCCCTAGCCCCTTGTTCGAGCTCTACCGCAGGTATTAACTACCCGATACCTAAACTTTCTACGCGGGTCCGATCTTTGACTCCCCATCCCCCGAACTACCCAACCCTTCTCGTGCGTTCAGCAACCAGTCCTACCTGTAGTCATGTACCCCTCTCCTCGTTCTCTTTGGCGACTTTCCCCTTTTCTCACCTACGCTCCCCTCTCTTCCCTTGTTTCTCCCTTATGTCATCCTTGCCTGTCGGGTCGCTTGATATCTTCTGCCCCGCCCCGGCTCTCCTTTCTCTAACTTATATCTGTTCTTCACCCCTGCGGCGCCTCTATTTAGACCCTACCGCGCCCCCTGAACCCCCGCCCGTCTAGCCCCCTCAGAGTCACGGACTCTCTCTCTTCTCGCATCTATTTTTATCGAAAACCGCTCCCCGTTCCGCACGTCCTAACTATATTACTCTTCCTCTCGACTTCAGCCGCACCGCTTGCCTACCCCCTCCCTTCGCCCTTCGATTCCTTGTCTAATAATGCCCCCTTCTACTGTGCCCTATATCTTCCGTCTATTTTCTCCTTGTAGTGCTCAACCGTTCGTAGCGTCCCGCCCGGCCCATTATCTCCCGTCTCCGATATTTTGCCTGGCTATCGTTCCCCACTGCTGTTTCGATGTACCTATCGTTCGGAGTGCCTCTATTGATCTAGCGGAACGTACGCCCTGATCTAAGCCTCCTTTCCCGGAGCTTTTTCATTTTCTTTCTCTCCCCCTTCCTCCCCTTCTCCTTTATCCCCCTTACCCCGACCCCCTACTCCCCCCTGGATTCTCCTCCTTCCTCCGGATAGGCTCTACAATTCTACCCCCGCGCTCTCTTGTTACCCCCGTCCTAGTTTACTCGCTCTTTATCCCCTTCCGTCGCCGCGTGTTTCTCACCTTCCCCGATTCCTTTGAGCCGTCTATGGGCTACGCGGCTTTACTTCGCACCCCGTGCGTTGTCCTCTTACTTACTTCCGTATCCTTGCTAACCGACCTAACCCCCTACGCTTTCCCCTCTTCCTTATGTCTTACCTACTCCGCCCCCCGGCTGTACCCCCCGTTCTTCAGGTCTACCGTTCTATGTCTCGCTCTTTTGACAGCTCTACCCGGCCTCCCCTTAAGGCCGCCCGAATGCTTACGGACGCCGACATCTCTCTTTCCCGACGTTCGTTACGTCCTAACTTACTCGCCCTTTCTGCCTCTTCTCGGCGACTTCTGCTTGCTTCTTACTTGTTTGCTTATCAATCTTTTCGCGTTCCCTTCGTCCGACTTTTCCCGACCCCCGTATCCTGCCCGGATGCCCCTACCTTGTCCCCTCTACTTTAATGTTGTACCGTAGATCCTATGCGGACGTCGCTTTCCCTTACGTCCTCCTAGTATCTGTACTACGTGATTTCAACACTTGGTCTTCCGCGCTGCTCCCGTTCCCTGTTATAGAACTCGCTTTCCCCGTGCCCATTCGGCTCCATTGCCCGATCTCCTCTCTCTGCCTCGTTACTGTTGAGAACGCGGCGTGGCGATCTTACCGTCGCGCTACTGTCGCCTGATACCCCCCGGCTTCGACTCCGTTCTCTACGGTTCTTCCCCTACCCTCAAGCTTAACCAATCTTAATTCAATAAAACAATAAAAAAAATCAAAAACCATTTCCCTGTTTATTCTAAACACAAGTGCTAGTAATTGTTCAAATCCAAAAGTTGAATTTAACACTACATTTTTCAATAAGCAAACACAAGGACTGATTGTGCAAAACACGCCAATGTTTCAAACACAAAACGCGGCAACTTTTCCCCTAACTTTTTTCTACTTCTTTTCCCGCCCAAAACCTGAAACAAACCCAATCTTCCCTAAATCCTTTCCCGTCTTTCCCAAGTTCACTTTACCTCGTATTTACCCACCTCCACGTCATTTTTATGACGTGGCAGCATCCTATTGGTTCGAACACCTCACCAAAGAATCCAATGGTAAGAATCCAAGAAAAAGTGAACAAAGCGCTGTTAAGGAGTGGAAGCTCTCATTATTCTCATCAATCTTTCTTCATAAATAGAAGCTTAAACATTCAGAGTTTAGTTAGTTTTTTTTTAGAGTTAGTTCATTTCATTTTAATTTTCTCTTTTCAATCTTACGTGTACTATTCATTTTGTGAATTAAGCCTTTTAAACTTTCGAATGTCATTTTGTCCTTTTCCTGTTGTTTTAACTTGTTTTCTTCTTTTAAAAAAGCAATAAAGCAAGTTTAATTGTGTTTGAGTTTAAGTTTTCATGTAATAAGCTGAATTTAGCTAATAAGCTTGAAATAAGCTCCATTTAGCTTATTCTATTTTCTTTTGTTCTAAAATTGTTCTAATATTGCTAAAAGTTTTTTTAAATACTGATTTTGTCTATTATAGTTATCAAAATGGTCATTTGAATTCAATTTGGATCAATATTGAGAGCATTAAGGAGTAATAAGCTCAAGTCAGCTTATTGAGCTTTAAGCTCTTGGTTTAGAGGCTAGGAGCCATTAGGTTTACGATTTAAAGCCACTCACTCAGAAAGAGTGGCTAGTTCTGAGACTACATAAATTTCAGGTTTCATTCTCTATATTTCACTCTAGTATTAGAAGCTTATTTTAGTAGCTTATTGCCTTGTCTTTTTTATGTGCTTAAATCTGTTCAAATTAGCTTAGTTAACATAGATATGCAAATGTTTTAAGCTGTTGTAGTTAGAATTTATAGAGATTTCAAGTCTTTAATTCTGTCAATTAGTAGAATAAGCTAGCTGATAAACTAGCTTATTCCTTTTAATAAGCTTTAGGTTTTAGAGTTTAAATAGCTTAAATAGGTTAGTTAAAGATTGAGTAGATATAAGTTTTTAACAGTTTTAGTTTTAAGTTAGATTTTAAATGAAAAATTAGTTTGGACAGTATAGTTAACTAATGTTTGGATTAAGGTGTATTTGACCTTTAAAGTCAACATGATTCTGTCAATTCACTTTACACAGCTGAGATTTTCAAAGTAAACAAGTTTTGCAAGTTAGTTTGTAGTGTTTCAAAATTTATAGCTTAAAAAGCTTGTTCTAGCACCAGGACAGTTTGTAGTGATAAGTAGTTTTAGACTTAAGAGATTTCATGGCATTTTAGAATTCAAGTTTGGTTAGAGTACACTTAGATACATTTAGCTAGAAGATTCATAAGTTCTAAACTGGAAATTTAGGCCTGCACTTAGGAGTTTGTCAAGTATATCAGCAACAACAATACTTACTCAGTAAGTACTGCTGTTGCTAACCATTTTTCTAGCTTCTTTATAGTACTTAAAATTAGGAAGTAAGAATTTAGTTTTAAGCCATTTTATAGTACTCCATTAGCTTAATATAGATCATATTTTAAGTTTTATTTTTGAGCTTTTAGTCTAGCTTATTTGTACTTGCAAAAGTAGTATAGCAGCAGCTTAGAGTTCTAGCTTAATTCTTTTAGATTTTTCATTTCTAGTTGTAATCTTTAAAATCCTTTTATCTAGGTTTATTTCATAAATATAGTATAGCTTATTTCCAAATTTTTAGTTTCTAGAATCTATATTTGTACTAGATAGCTTATTAGGAATAACTTAATAATATACATAAGCTTGAACCTTTACTTTTCAAGAACAATTTCCTTGTTAATCTTGTTAACTTTCAGCTTATTGCTTTTTAGAAATACTTAGTACACAATATAAGCTTCTTATAACTTCTTTTGGTTTTAATTTTCATTGAGTAATAAGTAAAAGATTAAAAAAGCTAAAATTTTAAAGCAAATCCTTAGTTTCTGTGACACAGTATAAAAAGCTAAGTTTCTAGCTTATTCAGTTGATAACAAGTTCACTGTGGCTTTTATTAAAGTTGTAGAGTAAAAGCTCAAGTACAACTTTAATAGTTTAAAGTTTTAGCTTATTTTCATTTTATTAAAATAAGTCAAAAACAGCATAATCGTAGGTCTTTTTGGAAACTCTTTAAATATCAAAGGCTGCTGTTTTAAACTAGAGTGGATTTTTTTTTTAATTTCTCCCGCCTACCCTTTACTTCATTATTTGCACCTTTCTACCCTGACTTTTTATTAAATAAAATAAATTTAATATTTTCAAAATTAGTTTTAATACAAATTAGGTACGAGGTATAATTGGCCAAATAGAGTTCAATTGGTGTATAAAAATTGGCAGTTTTGTTCCATTTGATTCTGCACCATTTTTAGTAGTTCAAAACCATTTTTTCTTTATTTTTTCCAGTAAATTTGTATTTTCTAAAACTTAAAATAGATTTTAAGTAATTTTTCTTATTTCTTAAAAAATTCATAGAAAATAGAAAAATGTTTTGAATAAATCTATTCTTTTTCCTAAAATATTTCATTTTTAATTTCTATAATTTTTGAAAAAATAAAAATAAAATTTCGTGTTAATTTTTAGAAACAGTTTAATTTTAGTAAGTCATTTTTCTTTAGAAATTCATAAAAATTCAAAAAAAGTAAAAAATTCTAATTCTTTTCCTAAAATTTTCTTTTAAATTTGTGATTTTTAGATATTAAGAAATTTGTTAAAAGTATTGCGTTAAGATTTTAATTTTCAGTTTTAGCTCACGATTTTAAATTCACTGTATTGTTGAATTAAATTTAAATTTTTCGTATTAGATAAACGTTTTTATCCTTATAATTGTTTCTATAGTTTTAATTTGCTATAAATGCATATATAAATTCCAAATCCAAAAATCCTTTATTCAATTCTTGACAGAATCCCGAATTATCCCGAATTTCAAATCACGACTTCGTTGGGAAACGACCCGAGAAAAATACTTCCCTTAAAAATATTCATAGTGTGTTTTCCTTAAAGTGATATTTTATCCTTTTATTTTTCTCTTTTTTGGAAGTAATTTGGGAAAGAATATCACTGATAAATACTATATATATATATATAAATTTGACAGTGTTACACAACGCATACTAAAAATTTGGCGCCGGATGCCAAGGGAAGACGTGAACGATAGTTTTGAGCGATAATCGTTGAAGAGAAGTTTTGAAGACCCTTCCTTTTTGGAAGTTACTTTGCTATTTTTTATAATAATACAAAACGTTCATTAATTCGATTCCTATCGAATTAGTTAAAAACAAAATAAACAAATTTGGATACTAGCTATCCATCTAAACCAATACTCCAATAAAAACAAAATAAATCGAGAGTTACTTGCGAGTACGACACCTTCGAGTTAACAAACTATAAGGGATTTTAAGGATAGGTGAAGCTACTTAGCTAAGAAGCCATTGCGGCTTACGCTAAGCCTTAATACCGCTCTCTTGCGTACTCTTGGAGACTTATCGTGAAGCCTTGGTAATTAACGGTTGGCCTAAAAAATATTTTACTTTTTGTTTTCTTTCCTAATAAATATACTAAAAAATTGTAATTTTCCCCAAAAAATAATCTCTTAATCCAAATTCTTCTTTGTGTAATTTTCACCATGCATGCGCACTCGTTCTTACCTTGGAATCCACAAGATCCGAAAGAGGTAATTCCGTCGACTTCTCAGCACCAACAAGAGGCAATCCCTATTGTTATAAGTTTTCCTATTCAAATGGCCGATGACCGACCTACTGGCCGAGCAAACCTTCAAGCTCCCCACCGGGGGTTTGAAAGTGTTATAGTTTACCACCCATCAATGCTCAAAATTTGAATTAAATCCTCTCTCATTAATCTGTTCAAATCGAATTTTTCGAGGAGTAAATGATGAGTGACCTAATGCTCACATTCGTCATTTTGAGAGCATAACCAATTATCAAAGGTACCCGGATGTACCTATAACACCACCATCCAAACTTCTCTCTTTTTCATTTTTATTTTTTTTATTTTTTTTTATTTTTTTTTTATTTTTTTTTTTTTTTTTTTTTTTATTTTATTTTATTTAGTTTTTTTTTTTTTTTTTTTTTTTTTTTTATTTTTGTTTTTTTTTTTTTTATGTTATTTTTTTTTTTTTGTTTATTTTTTTTTTTTTTTATTTCATTATGTTTTTTTTTTTATTTTTTTTTTATTTTGTATTTTTTTTTATTTTTTTTTATTTTTTTTTATGTTACTGTTTTTTTTTATATTTTTTTTTATTTTTAATTTAATTTATTTTTATTTTTATTTTTTTTTATCTCTTGACGGGGTTGCCAAAATGTGGCTTGACAAAGAACCCCCGAATTACTAATTCTTACATTGATGACTTTAGTGTCCTAAGATCATCAATTTCTTCTTCCACCTTCTAAGCATTACCAAGCTTCGAAATGAAATTACGAAATTCCCGACAATTGCTCAAAGAATCTTTCTTTCTTCTCCGAAGCTTGGGAGCGTTTTCAATGAACTTTCTAAAGGAAGTGTCCTCACACGGGTTTTCACTCATGCACCAAATAGACACATCTACAATATCGATGAGACTATAAAAATCAAATTCTCTTAATTTTCCGCTGCCGTGGCAATTTTCTCTACAAAAGGTCCAACCGAAGGATACAAATAAGAGAGAATAAAGCCAAAGTTAGATGTTCACTGGACCGCCATGAGCAGCAAGAGTACGAATGCTCCTACCATCTTCTACTAATTCCTTCATCATCTAACTTCGAATTTCCCAACAAATGGTCAGTGGCATTAGAGGATAAGATGACTTTGACTTTTAAGAATGAAATGAATGAGATGAAAAATATGATGAACGCTCTTGTTGTGCCTACCTCCCTTCCGATTAAAAGCGGTGGAGGAAAGTGGAATCTACTTGTGGGTAGTAATCTAGTTATAATGTGTGCCCAATGACTAGAGAGGTTATGAGAGTATCCGTTTATCAAGAAATTTCCAACAATTTCAACAAACCGCTTCGTTGGTAACTTTGTTCAAAATGGAAATTCCGGATACCGTCCTCCCAACTTAGCAAACCAAATAAGACCACCACTTTACTCAACCCAATCCCCAAGCTTCTAGACCTAACCAAGGATACAATGTAACCAAGGTATAATAGACTAGGAATGTGAACCAAACAATCAAATTAAACAATGAGCAAAACTCGGGGGCTTAACACAACAACTCAAGCTATCAAGCCCCCGAGTACACAATCTGGTGACTTATGCTAGATTAGAGGCTTACACACAAAAGCAAAGATGTTACTTTGAATAATATTGCAAAAGAATTTTGAATGATTTCAAAACGGGGATCAACAAGATTTTCAAAATGACTAAGGAATTTTCAAAAATATATAACTTAACATGTTTCAAAAGCAAATGGGAATTAGACAACAAATGCATCGGGTTCGTGAACTCTCCAAGTAAATACTATACCTAATCCTAGAAATGAAGTTTCCAACACCCCCAAGAAGAAGATGCTATCACTACAAGTAGTGGTTTACTATGATGAACCATTACCTCCTATGCCTCCATCCTTATGTCAATCCGGACAATTGAAGGATGGTAAAGGAAACTGAGGTGACAAAGACCAATCAAGGCAACCCACAAATCACAAAGTACCGCAAAGTCCAACCTCCGTAGTTCAAATCAAGGAAAAGTCCAAAATAAGGAAAAAGAACCCATTGTTATGACTATAGTTATTAATGAACCTTTCAAGACAAGACAAATTTGCCTATCCTTCAAGAGTTAAAAAGGAACAAGAATCGTGAAAAGAGATGATAACTTCGCTCAAAGTCTCATAGAAATCTTCCGTGATCTTCACTTTGACTAGCTTTGCGATGCACCTTTCCACATCCCAAATTTGCCTTAATGGATCAAAAAGTTTTAAGTAAGAAGGACAGTTGATTGAGATAACAAAGACACCAATAATGCTAATTGCTCCGGCGGTCATCTCAAAAAGCTTCCCCGAAAAGCTTGGTGACCCAGGACGATTTCTCTATCCTTGTGATTTTGGGGAGTTTGTAATCATTTGCTCTAAGCGGATCTAGTGCAAGTATCAATCCATGCCCTTGTCTATGTGAAGAAACTTGGACTTCCCGACCTCATAAAGTCTATTATGCGTTCTAGAATTAGCCACGTTTATGACAATACTAAAAAACCCCTCGGGATAGCCGAAAATGTGTTCGTTAAGGTCGGAAAATTCTACTTCCCGGTCGATTTTGTGATATTAGACTTTGTTGCGGACCCCCGTGTTCCTTTGATACTTGGTAGGCCTTTCTTAAGGACCGCACGGTCTAATTGAATGTCTACGGGAGAGTATAGTATGATAAGGATGGTATAGAAAGATAGTTTTTAAATCCGACGGTCCGTCAAGACAAAAGTCAATCCACATGATAGACATCTAAATGACCGGTTTCAAATATGGTTTGTGAACCTGAGAGAAATGATTATTTCTTCTCACAACCTCTACTATTAGTTACAGAGTTTTTGACTCTCTTTGGGAGAAATTGATCAAACAAAAGGAAGAAGTTAAGAAAATATCTGACCCAGTTGCTAGAAGAAGGGCTTGTTTTACATCGAATTTAAAGAATTTTAGAATCATTCACCAAGGAAAAGTTATTCATTCACCTCAAATTGCTTCCGTAGGTTCAATTTCACACATCTTTCCAAACAATAATCTTGAGGACTCTTTCAAAATGGGGGATGAGGATTTTAACTTTATTCCAAACAAGGAATTAGCCAAAGAAGATCTAATTCCAATCCCAAGAGAGTCCAAAATTGGAAAAGAGTATGATTTTCCTCTTTGTGATGATTTTCAAAGTTTCAAGACTTTTTCAAAAAATAAAATAACTTACCACTAAAGAGTGAAACTTAAAACGCCAATATTAAGGAAAAACGACTCAAATCTAACACAACAAATAAAGAAAGAAAAAAATATAAAAGTGAACCAACCTCTCTTGAGAAAAAATATGATTTTCCCTCTAGAAATGAACGAGTCAATTCTAAGGTAGGTATGTTCATAAGGAAACACTTAAGAGTTATTTGAACCCGTCCATATTGAAGACGACGAGGAAATCATTTCTATTGAGGTATCTAGACAAATTTCTCTGAAAGTTAATTCTGAACCCTCAATTGAGTCTCCAATTTTATCTTCTCCTAGCATCTCTTTTTCAGAGGCTAGTGAGTACTCTCTGGATGACTTTGATAATGATGATGATCTCTTTGAGATGGATTCTAACAATGATGAGTGGAAAAGAATTTTGTATGGAGAGGATTTTGAGAGAATGGATTCTGATAGTGATAAAACCAAAGATTTTGACAAATCAAGTTCAAGTGTTTTTAAGAGCTTAAGTGATGAATTTGAACCCAATGTTCAAGTTAATTTTTGAAGGAATGATTTGGTTTGTTATGAGATTTACATTTAATAGATTTTTTATTCTCAACAATCAATGAGGAAAAAGTTTTTTAACCCGGGATCCTAGTTGATAAAGAACTCTAAAGTTCTGACAAAAAGTTTTACCCCCCTGCCCACGCCGTTCTTCATGAAATATTAGACCATTGACCAGTGAAAATTTTCAAGTTAAGCCTAAGAATGATATTTTGAACCCTAAGGTCTTAGTTTTTGATCCGGGTATTTTTGATAATGTGCTTACAAGGAAGAGTTCTTTAACTCTTAAGATTTTTGACCCATCCTCAATTGTCTCACCTTTCATCCGTACTAATTCTCTAGTTTGGGGAAGGATCCGTCCTTCGGAATTTCTTCACCCTCATTTTTTTCCTCCATAATGAACCTTGTGATGATGAGTCAAGCTAGGGGACTCGTTAATAAAACAAGCGCTTCGTGGGAGGCACCCCATGCTTATCCTTTTTATCTTCTTTCTATTTTTTTCTTTGCTTTCCCAAGGACAAATCCATCTGGGTCGTGTATAGCTTTGTAACACGGTGAACAAAAACTTAAGTCGTTTTTAAGTTGTTTTTTGAGCTAACAATGCAAAATGATGAGAGAGAGGCTTGTTCTCTTTCGTTCTTGTTGGTTGTTTGTGATGTTTGTCTAGGTTTTCCGGATTTTGGAGGATTCATGGTTCAATATTATGGAAGAACAAAGCAATGCCCACAATTTCCATTGATGGTCTCCAATCTTCTCTTCATAAAGGGAAATCTCATATCCTTGTCTTTATCGAAACTAACATCTATAACTTTTGCATGACCCTTAGAATTTTGTAATGAAATTCCTTATTGAACCCTATTTTTCAAACACTTTGAGTACAATGTTTTCTTTTAGTTTTGGGGAAGGATATCATCGATATTGACTTGCATTTCAACCAACCTTGTTTTGAATCTTTTTGAATTAACCTTTTTAGAGAAAACAAAAGTGAAAATTTTTAATTTTTGCTTGCAATAGATGCTTTAGTTTTGAGAAAAACACCACTTTATGGTAATCCCTTGGAGAGAAATATGAGTTAATTTCGACTTGAACGGTGAAAATGCCCTTCAGTTCTTTAAACCTACCTTTTTGTGGGCTAAAGCTTTCACAAATCCCTATTGCAATGGATTTTAAAAATGTGAAGAACAAGAAATGAGTAGTTAAATATAAGTTATTTGCTAATCAAGGTTAATTATGGAAAACCTAAAAGCTATATGAATGATAGGTGTCTTTTACTCCCACACGTAAGCTCTTAACACACCAAAATCATTACGTGCTCATTTTAATTTAACTAATCAACCAATGTCGTTAGAAAAAGTCTTACATTTGAAAAATAAATCATTGATTATGATAAGTAAGATTTTTTGGTTTCATATTTATAAGTTGATTTTTCCTAAAGTGAAATTTCCGATTCATCAAAAATATAATTAATACAAAAAGAATGCCAATTGAAGCATTTTTAATGCAAAGCATTATTTCGAGCCAACGAACATTCGCAAAAATAGAATAATAAAAGCTATATATAGTTTTAATCGTTGGCGTATTCATGTTGAGAGTGAGACCACGGATAGGGACGGCAACTAATGGATTAAAACTATGATACGGGGAATCAAGGTCGATAGGCATTCATCACTAGGGAGCGTCGGCCTAGGTGGTGAATTGCCACTTAAGGGACTTATGGATTCTAGGCCTTTGTAGGAAAAAGGTGTTGTTCAGCGATAACCCCACAAAGTAGCAGCGAGTGGGGGTTCCGACTAAGAACACCGCGGATTGATTGATGCGAATCCGATTTGGTTAGAACGGCCTAAGTAGGGTTTTCGAACATAAGAACAACATTCCTATTGAAAATTTTTTTTTTTATAGTAAATGTGAAAATAAAAGAAAGGTTAAAATTTCATTTTCTAAATCAATTTAAAGTTTGTTTTCCCAATTTCTTTTAGCTTTGAGTCCCGAGGTTATCTATGTTATTAACATTTAAGCTCACAAGCTTAAGTGTTAAAGCTTAGATGGATTTCAACTATAAAGAAAAAAATTGATCTATGGTTGAGTTAAAAGAGATGCACACATCCTTAAACATATAATTTATTCTTAGGAGTTTGAAAAGTTTCACAATTGTAATATAAGAGCTTAACCCAATTGGATTTATATTGACAATGATCATGTTTAATAGCTTTGTATTAGGCGTCTAGTGAAAAGTAGGGAAGACGAATTATTCCTCTTTGGTGCTCTATTAATCGGAGTTAGGCCTAATTTCAATAGAGCCTAAAAGTTGCAAAATTGCAATGATTGCCATTAATATGTTTCCATGAGATAAAATATTGAGAAAAAACTTAAGATGTTTTAAAAAGGTGATTCAATAAAGGTGAAAACAAGGGCATTTTGGAAACTTGTTAGTTTACAAAGTGTATAATTAATAAAACTGGCGCGTAGGACAAAGGAAAAAAAATCCCTATAGAATTGGGAATTTTGATAAGTGTTAAATTGTATATATAAAATACCCAGGATTTCGCCAATAAAAGCCAAAAATATGCCAAAAGATGGAAATATGTGTGCTTTTGTGTCTTAACGTGCAGGAAAGGATAATAAAGTCAAAAAGAGCAAAAACAAGCCAAAACCGACAAGAAACGGAAAAGACAAGTACAAGAGAGAGATTTGAAGCCAATTTCAAAAGCCGGATCAGCCCGAAACAAAAGAAAAGGACAAGAGTTTGAAGGAAAAAGACCATTTTGCCCTTACAATGGAAGATAAAAAGACTAAAATACCCTTGGGCCTTTCTATACCATTCATATAACAAAAGCCCAAAACAAAAGTCCATTTCCTGGTTTCTAAACTACAAGGGCCAGAAGTGTCAACTCTCAAAGTTACTTTTACACTACACTCTATTGAAAGAAAACACAAGGACTGAATGTGCAATTTCTCTAAACTTTCAAACTCACACGCGGGTTATACTTCTCCCTAACCACCCCTAACCAATTTTCCCGCCTAAAACACCCAACAAACCCAACTCTCCAAATCCTTCCCTGTTTCTCCCTAATCTTTCCCACCTCGTATTTACCCAGTTCCACATCATTTTGTGCACGTGGCAATCTCTTATTGGTCCGAACACATCACCAATTGGATCCAACGGCTTTAATTCAAATGTATAAGATCCAACGGCTATGATTGATGGAAGTTCTCATCTTCTCCTTTCTTCATCCTCTCCTATAAATAAAAGGCTAGATAGCAGTTAGTAGGGAGAATTAATTTTTAGTTTTCTTTTTAGTTAAATTTCAGTTTTCTTAAAGCTTTTGTACCAATCATTTTAATTCAAGATTTAAGCTTTCAATCACTTGTACTTTTGAATTTTCAGTTTGTA
>BQNB010060498.1:0-36900 GCA_026074375.1 Tanacetum coccineum
ACATATGAATGCAATATAGTTTCCAGAAATAAGTAGTTGACTAGTTGAATATCTCACATACTCGGGTCGGGTCGGTTACCAGCGGTTAGTAAAAATCATAAACCGAAACCGCCCCGTGGTAACTCGGTTTTTTCGGTTTCGGTTTCTTCGGTTATCGGTTTTTTTCGGTTTCGGATCAAGCGGTTCGGCTCGGTTTCTCGGATTTTTTGAACACCCCTAATAAAAAGTGGCTTATGAAGAGCTTGTGCTCAAAGATTTAAGAGCTGAAAACATCATTTACAATCTGGTTTTTGCAATTGAAAATGGCATTTTTGACTTTTGAAACTCAAAAGATTGTTGACAGAATTTGTTCAAAACACAATGAACTCCTTAAGGCTTGGACTAGTTGGTTTTGCACACACAATTGACACTCTTTTGAAACTAAAACTCAAGGATACAAGAGCTTATCCAAATAAGCTCTTGTACCTCTTTTAAAAACAACAGATATAAGGTATAACTTAGCAAACTTGAAAAACACCTTTTAGACTTAAAAACTTTTTGAAAACAGACTCAAACAAGCTTAATACTTAAGCTAAAGTTAACCATGTGACAGCAACCCATGTCATTCCCTTTTTGACCCATTTTAGACTTAAACCAAACACCCCTTTATATTCTAAAAACGAATTTTAAAACTTATACAAACTGATTTAAGCTCAAGATTTTAAGGACTACTACTAACCATGCAATATTAAGCAATAAAAAGTGAAAAGCAAGAGCAAATAAGCACTTTTAAAAGCTAATAAGCTAATGACAGAAATAAGCTATATTAGGCAGTTTTTAAGCAAATTGCATGTAAAGGAAATAAAAGCAACTAGAAGGCATATTTAAGCATAAATAAACACAAATAAGCACAAAAGACATAGATAAGCTGAAAATAAGCTAATAAGCAATGCTACAGTAACAATAAGCTAAAATTTAAAAAGAAAATGTACCTTTGATCCTTGCTCAAAACAGGATAAAATGCACCTAAATAAGCTCTAATCCTACCCTTAGCTTATGAATAAGCTAAACTAAGAAAACCCAATGAGCCATCCATTGTTGCTCATTCATCCACAACTTAATCAAACAGTACCTTTGTTTTTCTTTTGAATTTTTCTTAAATTTTTGTATAAAGGTTTAAAAACAGATTATAAAAAGGCTTGAATTAATAGCTTATATGACTTTTTAAAGAAACACAATGTAGTATAAAACTTAGAACACAATGTTTTAAGGGTAAACTGAATTTTCATAAAAGAGAATGCAAGTACATCAAAGTTAAAATGAGTTACACTAATAAAGACTAAACTTGATTACATAATTAAGAGCTCCCAACATAAAAAAACTACTACCTTTCCACAATGGCTTACAACAGCTTATATAGCAAAACGAGCTAGGGTTTTGTCTCTTGTCTTCTTTCCTTGGTGTGCTTCTTTGAAGACACAAAAACTGACTTGTGTGTTTGTTGTGAGAGTGTAGAAACTCAAAGCAATCCTGTCCATCCATTTATCTTGGTGCCCAAGGTCTTGAAGCTAAACCCTTGATCGAATTGGTGGGTTTTTAGATTGCCAACATGGCATACCCATGTGAGGGGTGGGGTTTGTTATGGTGATGGTTTTGGACGTTTATGGGGAGGTCAACGAAGTTGAAATGATGGTGTGGGTTGTGGGATTTGGCGGGAAATGTGTGTAGGAGATATACAGTGTTTCAAAACCAGGGTGAGGGTTTGGGCTTTTGACAGGTTTGGTCCCTCAAGGTGTATGTGTTTGTTGCATCACACGTCCTTGTGTTAATGATATTTTGGGGACTTGGCAGAAACACCCCTTGAGGGTTATAAATGGTATTGCATCCATGGTCCTTGCGTTTTGTTTTGACTTTTGAGGGTTGGCCAGGACTGCCCTTGTGTTATTACTTTGGGCATTTCGGCTAGAGTAAGTTTTGATCCCTCACAAGTTTTGCTTTATACTTCATTGAATAAGTTTAGGGGATCCTTGGCAGAGTTTTTAGTCCCTAAACTTATTTTTTCTTCTCTTTTTGACTTTGGTTTTGTCTGGGTTGAAATTGGGTTGACTTTTTCAGACTCGGGCTTTGTCTTGACTTTTTCTTTTTCCATGTTTTCCATTTCGTGTCAGGATTTGTTATTTTTTTAAACGCGTATCGGACTAAAATAAATAGTGATCATTAATATAGTCGTACAATGACACGAAAATGAGAAATGTTACAAGAGAGGACCGTTCAGACTTTGGAAGATATGCTGAGGGCTTGTGCTTTAGAATGGACAGGTAGTTGGGATGAATATTTGTGCTTGGTAGAGTTTGCCTACAATAATAGTTGGCATGCTAGCATCAAGGCTGCACCTTTCGAGCTTTTGTATGGTAGAAAATGTCGAGCACCTATTTGCTGGGATGAAGTAGGTGAGCGTTTGATTGAAGGTCCGGAGCTTATCGAGATTACTAATGAGAAGGTGGCTGTTGCTAAAGAGAAATTGAAAGAGGCTAGATCGCGACAGAAGAGTTATGCTGATAAGCATCGACGTGACTTAGAGTTTCAAGTTGGAGATCGTGTATTTTTGAAAGTTTCGCCATTCAGAGGAGTTAAACGTTTTGGGATCAAGGGCAAGCTCAGTCCTCGATTCATTGGTCCATTTGAGATTTTGGAACGTATTGGAGAAGTTTCGTATCGTTTGGCTCTTCCTCCGCAGTTATCGCACGTTCACGATGTCTTTCATGTATCTCTTTTGAGGGGATACCATTATCATCCATTGCATGTCGCATCTTATCCTTTTGATCAGATTCAGCCTGATATGTCTTTGTCCGAGGAACCTGAATCCATTCTGGATCGTCAAGAGAGAGTCATGAGAAACAAAGTTATTCCTTTTGTGAAGATTCTTTGGAAGAATCACCCAGAGCGTGAGGCTACCTGGGAGACCGAAGAGTCTATGCGAGCTAGTTATCCTCATTTCTTTGTCTAGTTCGGTATGTCTTCATTTCGTTTTCATTCCGGTTCAATTCAATTTTCGAGGACGAAATTTTTTTTTAGAGGGGAAGAAGTTGTAAAACCTAAAAATCTCAACAAATGTGAAATTACCAAAATACCCCTAATGCAAGAAAAATTCATTAAAGCTTAAATAAAATTCATTTAAGTGTTAGAAATTATGAAAATACAATATATGGCAAATATGAAATTTATGTAAGATGAAAATACTTTATGTTATATAAGAAAAAATAATTTAAATTTATATATATAGGTATATAAGCCGAAATATGTATTTATGTAATTATATATTACAAAAATTAATAAAATAAAATAGGATAAATACCAAAACAATTTTCCAAAGTTAAAAATCTGACTTATCTATTTTGAAAGGGCCAAAAACTCGGCATAACCCTTTTATAATACCTTTTTAAATTCATTTTTCATTTGATAAACTCTAAAACAATTAAACCGAAACCCTAAAATCCAAAAGTGGAGGCAAAGAATTTTTCCAAGGCAAGAACGATTTTTCTAGGGTGTTTTGAAGAGCAAGGAGTGTGGGAAAAATAGTGGGAAGCTTGGGAAGTGATTGATTCGATTTTTGGTATCGTTTTGGGTTCGAAAAGCTATACCGAGTTCATAAAATCATAAAATCATCAAAGGCCATCAAAGGTAATTTTATAACTTATGTTTCATCATATTAAAATGTTATAAACCTGAGAAAAATGTCCATGCATTTTATTTTGATTTTATAAATTGAAACATATTCAAAACCCTAATTTAGAAATGAAAATTAAATCGGCATATAAAATATTGGTAAAATTTATTTTATATTTTTCTGAGGTTGTTCATATCTCATATAACTCAGAAAAATTGTTGGAATAATTTATAAATAATTCGAATGATTTTTGGAGATTTCTTTGTATTTACCGAATTCGAAAATAAGGGAAAAAGGGAAAGAAATGGTTAAAATGAATTAGGGTTAGGGTTTTGTTATTTTTTCCAGGTGTAATTAATGCCAATGATTGGGAAATAATTGTGTTTGTGATTGGGGAAGAATTGATTAGGGTTTTGTGAATTAATTTGTTAGCCGAATTGCTATTTAAAAGTATAAGGACTTGTTTTGTAATTTCTGAAACTATGGGGTCTGTTTTAGACATGTTATTATACTTAGTATATTCTGTATAAAATAAGTTGGGGGGTATAAAAGGTCATATTGATATTATTTTGGATTTAAAATGATTAATTACATATAATAAGTAATTAGAAATTAATTAATTAAAATAGAGGGACTAAAATTGTAAATTCTGAAAAGTATAAGGTTTGGTTGGTATTTAATGTATAAAGTATGATTTTGCCATATTTGAATCTATAAGGGCTTGTTTTGTAATTATGGATAATTAAAGATAATGTTTAAGTAATTAATAAACCAAAAGGACTAAATATGTAAATTATGTAAAATTAAGGGTTTGACATGTAAATACATAAAATGGAAGGTATAATCTGAATAAAATAAGAAACTTTGATATTTACACTTTTAACGTGAAAATTTGTTTGATTTGTGATATTAAACCCTAAAATATGGAAAGTTGTCATATTTAACCCTAAACTTGTAAGGTTGGCATATTAAGTCCCTAAGCTATTTAAAATACTTAATAGAATCTCAAATAATGAATGTTACTAAAAATGGAAAGTTACTAATTATGGAAAGTTACTAAAAATAGAAAGTTACTAAAAATGGAAAGTTACTAAAAATGGAAAGTTTCTAAAAATAGAAAGTTACTAAAAATGGAAAGTTTCTAAAGATGGAAAGTTTCTAAAAATAGAAAGTATAACTTAAATGAATGGTTTGTAATTCGAGTTCATCATTTCTTTAGGTTCGGTCAAGAGGGAGTGATTGTGATATTCCGTGGTGTTTCTTTGATTTTGCTTTGCTTCGGAATAAGGTACAGATATTCTGACCTTATCGTTAAGGTTTCTCATGACATGTTTCTCTCTATCTTTGATTTCTCATTTGATTTGCTACATTTGCTCTGAGCCTTGTATTTTGGCTTTCTTATATGATCTGTTATTATGTCCCCTTTTGAATCCTTTGCTATGATCCCTTTGATAATTGAACCTTTGATATTGAACCTTTGCTATGATCCCTTTGAAATGAACTTTGATATGACTTTGCTTTGAACCCTTTAGTCCTTAGAAATGAACTTTGATGTGACTTTGCTTTGAACCCTTCAGTTTGAGAACCAAGCCACTATTTGTTTCCCTAAGCCATAGGTACATGGCCGTGTCATTGATGCACCTTTTGGCATGACTCATGTGTGAGTGAGGTGATTTCTTCGCAACCGTCCCCCATGTTGATATTATATGGCATGTAAGAAGACTATAAATTGTTTAATGGGCGTATGGATGCCATCCTAGATTTGTTTTGGTATTCGATGGTTATGACATTATGATAGTATGGATATTTTGGTGACTGATGTTTGGGGTGCAATCCACGTCTTTCACATTTGGAGCTCAAAAACGCGACTCCATGGTTACTATGATATGATTTGTTTGGGCTTGGTGATTGAACTTAACCTAATTTGATTTTCTGATTCATCTTACCCTATGATTTGATATTCTGATTTATCTTACCTTATATTTGTATCCCTTTGATCATGTATTATGATATCCTTTGTACCTTGTACCATATCCTTTGATTTCCGTTATCTTTTGCATTCGATTATATATATCTGTTCACTGAGCTTTGTAAGCTCAGCCCGCATTTTCTTTTCCTGGCAGGCAGGGTATCTAAGCTAGGAAGCGGGGTTTGCTTTTTGGGTTATAGTCTGAGTGTTGTAGGAACTAATCACACTAGAGATCCTACCTTATTGATTATGAATTGTATCTTATTCAAGACATTTGTTATTTCGTTGTGATATGTCAGGAGTTAGCGATTGAGACTATAGGTACATTAGAGTGGTCATGGTTGACGTGTATATCTGCTGTTGTAGTTAGAGAGGGGTGAGTGTGGAGGATTAGCTGGACTCTGTAGCTGTTGTTTATGGCTTTGTTTATATTGTTATGGCTTTTGATGTCACACCATATTGTAATTACGTGAGCACAAGCCGCAATTGATCAATAAAGAGATTAACAGGGCTTAAAGTCGTATAGTATGGTTATAATAAGCAAAGCCAGGTTTAATCAAGACGAGTCTTATGACTTAGAGCTTAGCTATACCTGGGAGATTGGGTAGAACATTAGGTTCCTTCTGCGTAACCCTCTTTCGTAACCTATCTTGTTTTCGTTTGCTAATCGTTTTCTCGATCGTCAGACGGGATACCGGAATAGTACGTTGCAGCGTGAAAGAGCGGGCAGGGGGGACGGTTCCGGTATGAGTGCAGTGTGTGGGGACGATTTTTTTGGCTAAACGCGGGAAAACTTCCCGGAAAGCACTAAAAACCTCAAAACCACTCTAAAACAGGAAAACGAATCATAAATGATTCATTTACGAACTCCACACTTCATCAAATTCCCGATTAAACCGAAACCGCTTATACGCAAAATAGACAACAGAAGTCAACTTTTCAGCTTTCATCAGGAAAACTGACAAGATCGAAAGACTCCAACATACAAAACTATAATATTTTATAATACTTAGCCCTGAAAAATATTACCGGTTATCACAGTCTCACCCCCTTAAAGGAATTTCGCCCTGAAATTCAATCTCAAATCATCAACTCACGTCATTAACAGGAAATTCCATTCATCAAAGGATCACATCAATCACTAAGGTTTATTCTTTTCAAAGTTTCTTACGATCCCCCTAAAGACTAAGTCTTTCCACAGTCCAGTCCTATACTTTCTCACGGTCAATTCATATCTGCTCACAACATCACGATAATTTCTCATATTACCTCTTAGCTTCACAATTTCTCCATTTTAGGTCTCACTGCCTCAGTCGGGTGTCAGGATATGATCCCGTCCTCGACGTGATGACAAATCTATCAGAATTGGCATTGCCAAATCTTTCTAATTATTCAACCAACGGGACTAACCTCACGGGATATAGGTCCTACACAACACGACTCACACTCTACTATACCAATACTTACACACTAAAAAATCCCTAAGAAAACCTTGCTTGGTCAACCATCTCGGCTCTACCCATCCTAGGAAGGCCGTTCCAAAATCTATACCACATCGTCACACGCTTTAAACTATTCCAAATCAATCCTACTCAACAGGTGTCTTAATTCTCACCTCACTCAGGTAGGTCAAATTACCTCTCAAAAACTCACACAGTCAAACGTATGATCAGGTTTCCAAACCGATCACAATAACTCTTTCCAATACTTTCTGCGACCATCCACGGTCTAATACCTTCCTACAATATCTCCTAACAGATGGTAAAATATCGGTCAGCCCGAATACATTTCAAGCTTACAGAATATACTAAATACATCGCACGCCACCACCTAATAAAGGTGTGGGTATCCGCTCTACCACGAGCAACCAGACGCAACGCACTCGCACACGGGCAAAACTGCGCTCTCAAACTAACACGAAACAACACAAAACACTGCTATCCACGAAGATCGAACAAAATTTCCTTCACTAATTCGAAACGGCTTAAATACAAATCACCTAGCAACTAGAGTGATCCGCCATAACCACCATTGCAAAAAAAGAAACTTTCCTAATCATAACCGTCACTAACCAATACTACCCGGTTTAGTGATATACACAAGACTGCTAATCCAAACCTCATATATCCTACGCACCTCCTCTGGGATCCTGCCCTCTCCTCATACCGTCAACAATCTCAACCAACTCTAATCGTGCACGTCTCTCCTCAGTAAGCTGTAACCGTAAATCCTGGTTCTTTTTCTCTCCTTATACATCACTGATGACATGCCACAGGGCTGCTCTCTGGGAATTTGTCTGACCTGCCCAAGCCTCAAGGGCTAACACTGGCCTCCATAATCTCCCCTCCTGTAACCCCTCCGCTTCGAGCCCGCGCTCCGAATGTCACTGCGACCCTCTCCTGCTCGTACTCTAAACTCCTAAATTGGTACCTCTGGGAGAAAATCTCCTCTCTAACCGCCCCCGACATAGTGAATAACTATCCTATGTCCATATCGTACCTCTTAAACAGAGCAGGTGATAACTCCTCTAATCGTACTGCATTATCACTGATAAATCCCCCTACATCTCGACTTGAGCTCCTAGCTCAGTCAGAAATCCCTCAGTCTCAGCTGTAGCGTGTAGCTACAGGAGATGGTACAGTCAAAGGTACCATAGGCGATGAAATGGGTGATGGAACGTCAGAATGTGATGGAGAAATAGGAAGTGAACCAGATGTCCACTCGGGTGAAGGTGGTGTTTGTATAGGTGGTGCTGGTGGTGGGTAATCAGGAATATCAATATAAATCATACCGTCCTCCGGGTATGTCCATGTGGTAAGTGTGGGCTGTCTAAATGCTGACACTCTCTCAGGTATCTCGGACTCTGGTGCCGGTTCAGAACCCTGTCCGACCTCAAACGTACTGTATATATCACCCTCCTCTAATGCTAACTCACGGCGCCACAACGCTCCATACCCAAGTCCTAAAGGCGCGCTCATAGTTGTCCCTGCAACCAGAGCTGCGTGCTGCTGACCCCCAGGTACAGCCTCCTCCTCCTCCTCCTCTAAACCAAGTCCAGCACTCTCTATACTCTGACCTTCGCTGTCTATACCACGACTCTCATCATCTAAACCATAACCCTCATCAACTATACCAGGGCCCTCGACCCCCGCAGTAAGACCCTCGTCCTCTACAGCAGGATCCTCATCCTCTGCAGTAGAACCCTCGTCCTCTGCGTCCTCACCTATACTGTCAGAATCCATACTCTTCTCTATCTCCCCATCCTCCTCATCATCACTATCCTTTACTAACTCAGACGTACCACAATAACGCTTCCGCGAAGGAAGGTCTGGTGGCGACACAGATGGCGAACTCTAGTAAGAGGACCGAAACCTTTTACGGAACGCGGACTCAGACATAGCTGCCACCTCTACCATACCGGCAGAGAGGCCCGATGACATCGCATGTGGACCGCACACAACCATACGTGCGGTCCTGCGGAGAATGGGAACCAAAACGGGTGGGGTACTCTCAGATAGTGGTATAGTCGGTGCTATAGTGAGGGGTGACTCAGGTGTCTTATTATTAATGGGGTCCTCGAAAGGCTCGGACTCTGTTTCTGTCCCATCCAGATAAGCCTGCCTAATGGCTTCATAGGGATCCTTAGGAAGTGGCACGGGCACTCGGGAGCTCTGAGCTCCGTCAGCCTGGGTGGAACTCTCCTGGTCAACAAACACTGGGGTAGACATCCTGTGATAACACGGTAAAAGGGTATAAGTATAAAATATTTTTATCCAAATTATCAGCATCATTATTGCTTACATATACAAATCATCATAACGTTTGAAATTAGACGTCCATAACCGTATATATACATATATTATACAAACATACATATATATATATATAATTATATAATATATATATACCTATAAGTATATAAATAAATATAAATCCTTTATATATAATAAATATAACGCAAAACTAAAACAACAATCACCAACCAAGTTCGATACCGAACAGGCACGACTGGTCAACACATAAAACACATAATCCATCAAAGCACATTCCCAAATCACGTCGCTACCTGCGACTATCCACAAAATTTCTCAAGGCAACACGCACTACACTAAGGCAAGCATGGCCAACACCAAACAATCAATCATCGCTACCCGCGACGATTTTTACTTACACTCTCTAGGCATCACACACTACTACTACTAAGGCAGCATGACAATCCTAAAATCCAAGACAATCTCAATCAAAACACTCGCGAAGTGTACTTATCACTACTACAGTCATATCCTTTCAGTGTGGTCACATTACTTACACATCCCTTCCCTCCCCTAACATAACTTTAGAAAACTACCCCCATCATTTCATAGTCCTTCCTGAATTAAGCATAGTTGATCATGCGTAATTTAGGAATAATACCATGAACTGCTCGGGTTATTTAACTTTTGCCATGTTCGAGGTTTTACTAAAATAGACTTCACTGTTCTGTTATAGTTGCGCTTTTATTAATAAAAACCGGCATTCGTCTATAACCTTGGCTCTTATACCAATGCTTCCACACCCGTCAACGGCGGAAACACGGATGCGACGATACCATTCTTCGCACAAGAATAACAAGATCAGACTCTTTCTAGGTCCAAAATCCAAACTTAAACCGAAACTTCCAAATACTAAAGCCAAATAAAATAAATAAGTAAGACTTCATAATGAAAATCCACTCGGGATACTTCTAAGCCTGCTATCACACATCACCAAACTATTTCTCTTTCACTTCACCCGAAAATGATACTCGAAAACGTCAACAATAATGTTGGTGTGCTCGTAGGTTTGATCTTAAATCCAAAAGTTGTGCCAATAACTCAAAATAGTGGAAAATAGTGCTATATGACAGTGAATATATTTGCAAACCACCAAAGCATCACCGCTAATCAATAACCATATGTCACTTACGCACCTAAAGGGCCTACCAGCTGGAGCACTAAAATTAGGGCAGGACCACACACAAACTAGGGTAGGCATACCCATCCGCTCCAATAATCACACAATTACTGGGTAGGCATACCCATCCGGCCCAAACAATCATGCAACACATAATATTCACATAGAAGTCATAAGCACATATCTTGTCCCAAAAAAAACCACATTTCGCACAGTTCAATTCAAAACACATTTGAGTATCATTTTCCCCCAACGGAAAAACAGTAAAAAGTGAGGCTACGAGAACTCACCTCAAGCAAGTATTTAGCAACCAAATCTCAATCACACAAGCAAATGCAACGACGCCCGCAAACGACCTAGTCCAGTTAATGTCCCATTTTAATCATTCATTCCTAAAACAATCTTCACGTTTGATGCATAGAGTTTAGACGCGTTGTACAATTACCCATAACAATTTAGTGGTGTGATGGTTGACGACATATCCCAACAATCATATCAATCTCATTACTTAATAATACATACTTGCACTATTTAAAGAAAATAGATAAGTAATATAAATAAATGTTTATAATTAATAATTTTAAATATATCTCGATAAGTCTATTCGGTAACCTTAAAATTGGACCGTTTACTCATAATAAACATATTTGTGAAGTTTCGAGAAAAAATATATTTTTCGTCTTTTAGTGAATTTATTAAATAAATAAAATAATTAAATAATATTTTATTATTTAAAATCAAAAATCATGTTTTAAGGCAAAATTTCTAAGTATAAACTTTTTATAAATTTTCGACATGACCCGTACGCTCATACAACGTTTTCCAAAGTTTCAACCCTTATTTTCAACACTTTTCATAAATTCGACACTTTTTGACAAAATTCAAAAATCTCAATCTTTAACGTTTACTAAAGCATTTTTCCCAAAATATCGTTCAATATCACCTCGTAAATACATTTTCACTTTCAAAAGTCCGTCAAAACTCTCACAACGACTAAATATCGCTTATTAGGCTTTAAGACCCAATAAGGGTCCATTAAGATATTTATATGTCCAAAATATGACCCAAGTCCAAAACCAAGGTCCATCTACATACATAAGCTTATACTAATAAGTAGAAAATAATCTGGACCACAATAAGCCCTCCCATTAAGCCACGGCTTAAATAGACTTATTGGGTTGTGAGTCCATAAGCTTTAAAATACGTATATTAAGCTTGAAAACAAGCTAATAAGCTACGTATCGTATTTGATTACTATCATAAGTCTCAAAAATAGTCCACAACGTACGCCATAACACAAAAATAGTCAAAATCACTTTCCTAGTGATTTGGAAAGGTGACGTGGCATTTAAGCACAAAATAAGCAAAGAAATAGCTTAAAAATAAGCCTGAATAAGCTATACAAGCTACTATCAAAAATAAGCTATCTAGCAACATATATTATTCAACCATCACGACCACAACATCAAAACTACAAAAACCCATCTTTTCCTTTTTACATCCAACGAACCAAACACCCCCCTTTTTATCCGTTTCGTTTCTAAAAATCAATTTTTACAATGATCAACTTGTACAACTAACATTTATGCATCAAGATAAACCCAAAAGGACAAACGAAATTTAAATTTAAAAACTTACAAGAAAATCTTCAAAAATGTAGATTTCGACACGAACCGGACAACCCAAACGTTGTTTAAATGAATACCCAAATACTCGTATCAACCCGGAATATCACATTCTCGATCAAAGTTAGAAAATATATGGTGGTTGTGGTGGTGTAGGTGGCGGACGTGAAGAGCACACACACAAAAGTGTGTGTGTTTTATTTTTGAAAAATGATGAATGAATGAGAAATCTAGTTGAAGGAATAATTAGTACTAAGCATCTTTAGACAACAATGCTAAAATTAAGCCTTGTTGTCTCCCGTTGACTTTTTTGACCGGCCATGGGATCCAAGGGGTCTCGGGTCTTTCTTTTCGTGTCGGAATCACTTAAATACTCGTAAAACTCAACCGTAAAATTTACCCCAAAGTTAATTAGCATTTTGATTCACCTTAAAAATACTTTTCTATTAACCTAGAGTATTTACATGACATATTTACACTTTAAACCCTTCAAAACTCATTTGGACATTAACGGACTTGTCGGACTCGTTTTTCGGCATTTTTTAAAATTCACGGGGCAAACCACCCGGAATACAAATAACACAATAATACCTTCCAAAAAGGATTATTAATCACAATAAACCATAAATAACCATAATTCTTAACAAAATCACCACCGTCAACACGGTACAAAATCTGAATAAACAGACAAAAGTCAAAGGACTATAAATGAAATATTCAGAACACAAAAAGGGCAAAGGTTACAACCATTTACTTTGCTACCTCAACCCTTGATATTTTAACTGTTCATTGACAAGTTTTAATGGAAGGGTTCTATTAACAACAATCATAATAACTGTAATACCAGGTGTAATTGATATGCTACTAATGATGATGCTTTTCAAAAAATAACAAATATATTGTCAAGCACTTCAAACTTCTCATACACACCTAGTACTAACTTAGTTGAGTTTTGTGTACCTCACCAGCCAAATTACAAACCACATATGCTTCATATTTGCTTATTAAATCTGCTTATTCATCGTATTGTTTATGTTACTGTAGCTGCTGCTACAATATCGAGTCAAACCCCGCAAAATGATGAAGAAGACGAGTCTAGAAGTGATGACACACTAAACCCGTTAGCTCGACTTGAGACCATATGACTCTTGATTGCTCTCGCAGCCGGGAAAGGAGGGAAGATTCATCACTTAGAAGTGAAAACAGATTGTCTAAATGGTGATCGAAACAAGCTCGATAGTACTTTAAAGAAGACGGTCTATAGGAAGGTGCCCAATGAAGAATTTATCATTGTTGCGGTTAATGTGGATGATTTATTCGTGACTGGGACAAGCTTGGATCTTACAAATGAATTCGAAAGGAGAATGGTGTCTTAATTTGAAATGTCAGATCTTGGTGAGTTAACTTATTACTTAGGTATTGAAGTCTCACAAGGAAAGGATTGCGTGGAGATCAACAGGAGATCTATTGAGCTCTAGCGTTGGGATCCTCTACAAACTGAATTCTGAACAGGCTGAATGGTCTGTCTCTAAGTTGGAAATGTCAATCTTGGTGAGTTAACTTATTACTTAGGTATAGAAGTCCTCACCATTCATGATAAGGATTGCGTAGCGAGATCAGCACAAGAGATATGAAAATGAAGATTCTAAAAAGTAGATCGCCATGGTAACAGTGATTGCCACAGCTTTAATACGACATGCCCACATGAAACCAGCGGGCGACCTACCAATTGTCAAAAGATATATGTTAGACAAACGGAGAGTTGAAGACAGATAAAAAAATGGGGTGTTATTACGTTCTTCACAGAGAGTCTTATTGAATAGCTCTATGTTCTACAAATATTTGTGAACATAAACACATTAAGTTATATCGATTGGAATCGTGGTTACTGTATTATTATATTAAGTAATCAGAGACATCTTATGAAAGTCAGATACTCATAGACGTGTGTCTCTTACTGCATCAGGTTTTTGCGGTCTTACTCTACACACACTCATATTTTTGATTCTTTCATCTAAAACGCGAAAAATATATTTGATGTGGTCGGATAATAAATAGCAGACTATGTATTTTATTAGGAGTGGGGAGGTGGTTGGTTATGGGGTACTGTGGGGTGTGAAAGGGTATATTATGAATGGGGGGGGACTGATTGTGTTATTGTTTGTGTTGAGAGAATATGGGGGTGGGGTGGGGTGGTTTGGGGGATTTAAAATATGTTTTTATAATGTAATGTATATGGAGTGGTTGTTTATTATGGTAGATTGGGGGGTTTGGGTTTTTAGTATTGTTGTTTAATTCGTTTGAATTTAAAAATGGTTGGTTTATATTAAAATATATGTGTGGAGGGAAAAAAAAATATAATTTTAGGATTTATTGTAGTAATTTGTTTTTTGTATATTTTGTTGAATGTGTAGTGTATGAGAATATTAAAATTAATATTTTTTTATTATAAAGGTTCTGGTATGGGTATATTTTTGGTATATAGGATGTAGATAGGTTTTTGTTACGTATAGAACAGATTATAAGTATTTATAATTTTTGTTGTTATTACAATTTAGGTAGGGTGATATTGATATATATTAGTAAAGAAGTTTAAATAATAGAATGATTGTTTGTTAATTATTTTAAAAAGGTATATTATAAAATTAATAAGTAATTGATTAAAAAATTTTGCAATTTTAGTATTATAGGGTGTTATTTTAGTGTGATGTAAAGATTTGGATATATATTAAGTATTTGACAATGTAAAAAGGGTGGTAGAAGATATGATATAAATTTGATTATATTTAATAAAAGTAAATGGTATAACTTTTAGGTAGGTGTATAACGGTTGACGGAATTAAATAGGTGTTTTCATAATAGGAAATATATTTGATATGTTTTTAGTTTTGGGTTATTATTAGTTTTATTAATATTTTAGGTTGTGGGGTAGTTTATTAGTTGTGATTAAGGAGATATGATAAGTTTTAATGAGTGTGGATAATAAGTGGGAATTGTGAGAGTGGGAGAAAGTGTTTATAATTTGATTAATGAATGAAATTAGTATTTGTTTTTTGTTAGGTGATTGTTATTGAGGGTTTTGTTGTTTGGGTTGGATGTGGGTGTTTATTGATTGGATTTGTATATGTTGTTTGTTTTGTTGTGAGTAATTTTTAATATTAAAAGTAAGTTTTATGTTGTGGTTTTTGTTTTTAGAGAATCATGTAAATTTTTTGATTTTGGTTAATTTTTGTTATTTAAATTTATGTTACCATCACTAATATTTAGATTGTATATTGTTGTTCAAAGCTTTAATTGATTGTGATAAGCTTAGTTTTAGCTATAGTAGTACTAGTTACCTAACTGAAAACAATTGTTTGATCAGCTACAATGTAGTATACCATAAGATATGTTTTTAATGATTCTTTGAGGATTGTGGGACAACTAGTGATATATAGTTATATACAGTGTTATTAGCTACTTATCATATTGTTCCGTACTTTTAGAGTCGGGCGACGTTGAATGAATATTGTAATAAGCAGTTAACGAGAATGGAAAAACTTTTCGCTCAGTATAATTATAGATTGGTTTTAAGGATTCTTTGTCGAGATTGTGGATGACTAGTGATATAGAGTGTTTATTTAGCTACTTATGTTTTTTAAATGAATCTTTAAGGATTGTGGGACAACTATGATTGTATACCATAAGATATTTGTTTCATACTTTTTTATTCCACGTCATTGAATGAATATTGTATTAAGCATTAACTAATGAACAACATAGTAGAATTCTTGTTCGGGATTGTCTTATATTGGCTAATTAGATAAGCGCATTGTACATACTTTCAAAGTGATTATAAGCACAAGCATAAGCTGATAAAGGAAATATTTATAATAGAAAGCTTAACTTATGCACTTAGGTGTATTATACGGTTGGTTTTAATGATTTTTTGTGGATTGTTGGATAACTAGTGATATACAATGTTATTCAGCTACTTATCAAATTGTTTCTTACTTTTAAATCGCTTTAAACTCTCACAAGTTTTTTAGATTGTTGATGTGCTCAAACTCATATATGTCTGTGCATTAAGCATATAATAAGAAAGGGCAAATTGGGTTTTTTTAGAAGCATTGGCCACTTTGAAAGCAATTTTAAGCACAGACATTAGCTGAGAAGTGGCTATAATTAATGTGAACTTACATTTATGAAAGGAAGTTTATGCTTATTAAATGAAGCTTAACCTATGCCCTTAGCGCAACATTAAGCAAATACTTTACTCTGTATATATTATGCTAACACGCCTAATGCAATAAACAAACGAATCCAGCATCAACACTGTAGCTAATAGTATTTTTGCCCCCAAACTGTGGTTTGTACTTGTTTCTTTCTCGCTTTAGTGTAGTTGATATAGTTTAAGCTTCATAGTTTATACAAATTATTATTTATGATAAAAGTTCTTAGTTATCTATGGGTTTTCATTTTTCTGACATGTTTATGATTCTTTGTTAATTAACAAGAAGCTAATGTCTATTGACTCTTTGTGCACAAATTATTAGTTATTAATGTTTGTACACTGGTATTTGTATTGGGACGCGTTAGGTGGTTAGATTCTGCTAATTGTTACATAAGATTTTGTTTGAAGTTAATATATATGATTTTAGCCCTTGGGATCTTCCAGATAAGTCCAAGTTACAATATGGAGATCTGGAGTGGTTCTTCTTCTGCCCAAAATCGCAAAAATATTTAAGTGGTTCAAGAACGAACCGTGCAACTGAAGCTGGTTATTGGAAAGCTACAGGGAAAGATAGGGAAGTAAAATACAAGGATAAAATTGTGGCGGCAATTAAGACGTTGGTGTTTCAAGCGGGTCATCCACCAAAGGGCACAAGAACATATTGGGTTATGCATGAATATAGGATGGATGATAAGGATTTGGCTAATGCGGGAGTCATCCAGGTAATGTATCGTATAATATATGTATAGTGTCTGGTGTAAATTACATAACTTGTCCCTGGTTTGGTGAAAATAATAACCTGTCTCTTGTAGATACTATTAGTGAAAATCATAAGTAGTATCACTGATGGATGGTTTGTGTCCCTTACTCTTATGTTTATGTAAATCGATCATTGCATTTGGAACCATTTAATCTTTTATTAAAGAAGTTCTCTAACATTTGTTACAAATTTGGGTTGCGTATTGCAGGACGGGTATGTATTGTGCAAACTGTTTGAGAAAAGTGGCATGGGCCCAAAAAACAGTATTTGAGGAAGAAGAATGGGACAATCTAGACGATAATAAAGTCATCTCTTTTGAATCTTCAGCGATGATCACTAAAGATACATTTAATTCTAATGCAACCGTGACAAACATGACCTTAACTGAACCGGCCCCATCAACTGTCACTTCTTCTGATAATGAGAGACTTGTCGTACATGAAGGGGCTAACAAAACACTGTATTCAAATGCACGCAGTTCAGTTGTAACGAACTTGACGACAACTGAACCAGGCCCGTCAACTGTCACATCTGACAATGACAGACGCCTCATTCATTATATGCCTTACCTTATCTTATATCATTCTTTTATAACTTAAATTTTTAGAAACTTGTTTATTCTGGTTATAATTGTATTGACAACTTGTAAGCAGACACTAACAGTAGACAAAAAAGGGAAATGTGTGTAATGTTAATCTTAATCGTATACCCCTATTTTTATGCACATACAGTTTCTATATGTTTTTTGATCTCGACAGAGTGATTATAGTTCTATTTTATTGCTATGCATACAGGTCGTAGAAGATTGCGATGGCAAGCCACTGATGCAACCCTATATGGAGATGATTTATTCCTATTTTGACTTGGTAGGCCCTTGGTAACACTAGATGAGACTTGATCTAGATGGATTTGACATGTTTAAGGTTGAGGTCGTTCTTTTTTTTATCTCTGTCCTTGCATACATATCAATTATGAAGTTTCTGATTATATGGACTTTGTATATATTTTTCATGATAGGCTAGTGGCGATATTGTGGAGACGATCTCATCTATAAACATTGGTTTATCTTTTTTCCATATCTGTGTCTTTTTTTGATTGTATACTCTCTTCTTGTGTACCTTGTCTGTTTCGTTGTTGCATTGTCTGTATGTGATGCATTATTGTATGTAGGAACCAGAAAGTTGTTCGACTTCAAGGAGGATTGCAGCATCAATAGGTTTTTCCCGAGAAAGAAACTAAGTTGATGCACTGCTAATGGATGAAATATGATCTTTAATCCGAAAAGTAAGGGCTACAATAGAAAGGTTTGTTTTTTAACTATGGATGCATTAGATTGTGTATATCATGGAAATGCTTGTTAAGTGAGTGGTGACTAGTGAGTTAAGTGTGGATTATCGATGTTTTTATTTCATTAAATTACTTGTAGGTACCGTGGAGTAATGAACGTCCGTTGAAGAACAAAGAGTTGAACGCGATCATTGGCGCATGGTTTACATTGTGGCGAGATTAGACCTAGATAATTATGTTGAATTCTAGTGTTTTTCTTTATCGTTATTTGTTGAATTCTAGTGATTTAATTTGATTTGAATTTTGTATTTGCTTTACGTTAAGCTGAATTGAGGTTGTCTTTATTTACTTTAATTTGTTGATTTTGACATTTTTGGTTTATCTAAATCAGTTTATATATATTTGCTGTATTTATATTTCTTTATTTTGGTAGGTTAAATTTGTAAATTTTAGAATTTATTAAAGAATTTCAAATTTTTAAAAAAAAAATAGATTAAAAAAAAGACAGGTTTTGAGATAAAAACAGATTGTTTTACTCTATATAAAGACAGGTTGAATATTTTTATAAAGACATGTTGCGAGAGAACCAATGTTCATTTCCAATAAAACATGTGTGTTTATTTTAATATTGAGACCAATTCTTAGGGAGAGAACCGGTGTCGATTCTTCTAATAGAGACTGGTTGCATAACCGGTTTTCATATGTTTCGATCATAGAGATACCCCCCTTCGGAGAGTGGTTCCAAAACCACTCTTTATGGGCTATTTTGACCAGTTTTTATGGCTTTTTTTGTAGTAGTGAGTGATAATAATTTTAGGACTTTAAAACTGGTGAGGGTAGCTAATCCCCACTTTTTTATTAATATTCAAAAGACATTACAAAATAAAGAGAAATTAACATACTACCCTCCGGAGCATCATACGTGCCGGGCGGGTGCTTACACTTTTTAAGATTACATATGTTCCATGTTCGCGGAAGTTCATTTCCTTTTTGATCCTTAAGCTTGTAGGCTCCCTTTCCTAATGACTCCGTAACTTCGTATGGTCCTTCCCATTTAGGGCCAAGTTTTCCTCCGTCCTTGGCGTGGCTTGCATCATTGCTACGGTAGACCATTTCCTCCGGCCTGAAGCTTGTGCTTCGAACTTTAGAGTTGTAGTACTTTTCCATCTTAGCTTTACTTTTAAATTCTTGAATTGCTGCTTGTTCTCTTTTTTCTTCTGTGAGGTCCAAGTTTATTCCCAGGGCTTCGTCATTCTTTGTCAGGTCCAATTCCACAGTCCGGAGTGTTGGCATGTCTATCTCTGCTGGTATGACTGCTTCCGTGCCGTATGTAAGTGAAAATGTTGTCTCTCCATTGCTTGATTTGATCATGGTGCGGTGTGCCCATAGGACGTGTGAGAGTTCTCCTATCTAATCCTTGCTTCTTTCATCTAATCGAGCTTTGATTCCCTCTGCCAGACTCCTGTTTGCCCTTTCGACCAAGCCATTTGCTTGTGGGTGCTTCACGGAGGCAAAACACTAGCGGATACACTGTTTTTCGCACCAGTCTTTGAATGGGTTATCACGGAACTGTTTTCCATTATCGGATACTATTTCCCCTGGTAGGCCAAACCTACAAATAATGTTGTCCCATACGAACTTCTTCTCTTGATTGCCAGTGATAGTCGCAACAGGCTTTGCTTCAATCCATTTGGTGAAGTAGTCAGTAGCTACGATCAAGAACTTGACTTTGCCCGGTCCTTTCGGGAAGGGTCCGGCTATGTCGATCTCCCATTTATAGAATGGCCACGGAGACGTAATAAGGGTTAAGTTTTGTTGCGAATTTCTCGGAATGGGACGATGGACTTGGCAGTCATTGCATTCCCTTATTAGTTTCCGCGCATCCGTATGCATTGTTGGCCAGTAATATCCCGTCCGGATGGCATTGGAGACCACGGATCTAGGACCAGAGTGCATGCTACAGGATCCTTTTTGTATTTCTCTAAGGACGTAGTTTGCTTGAAGTGGTCCGACGCACCGGAGCCACGATCCCAAGAAAGATTTCTTGTATAAAGTTCCATTGATAATGGTGTACCGGGATGCCTTGCGACGTACCACCCTGGCTTTCTTTTTGTCTTCCGAAAGGATTTCCTTTGTAAGGTATTCATATATGGGTGTCATCCATGTTTTCTCTTCCTCCTCCACTATAGCGAGGACTTCCTTCTCATGTTTAGACTTTTCCTTTAATTCTTCCACAAGTACTTGCTTACTGAGGTGTGCGAAACTTGTAGACGCAATCTTGCTTAGGGCATCCGCCTTTTTGTTCTCGCTCCGCGGTACTTGTTTGATGGAGAATTCCTTAAAGTTACTTGCGAGCGTTTTTACTTTTTTCAAGTACTGAACCATACCTGATTCCTTTGCTACGTAAGAGCCATTGACCTGGTTTGCTACAAGGCGAGAGTGTACATTCGCTTGAAGGTTTTTTATGCCCATTTGTTCTACAATCTGGAGACCGGCTATTAATGCTTCATATTCAGCTTCATTGTTGGTAGCCTCAAACCTAAACCTCATATCATACGTGAATTCAACTCCTTCTAGATTTGTCAATATCAGCCCGGCTCCAGAACCATATATACAGGATGACCCGTCTGTAAACAAAGTCCATGGTTCTGGTAATTCTTCTGGCTCTGTCCGAGGATTCTTCATCCGGTCGCTCAACGATAAAATCTGCCAATATTTGCCCTTTTATCGATGTCCTTGGCCTGTATTGGATGTCATATCCTTCCAGCTCAAATTTACACTTTATCATTCTACCGCTGATTTCTGATTGATAATAATTGCTTTATCGGCTGATCCGTAATTACAACAATTGTATTTGCCTGCAAGTACCTTTTCAGCCGTCTGCTTGCGCTGAGCAAGGCTAATACTAATTTTTCCATAGGGGTGTAGTTGACCTCCGGCCCTCGTAGGGCACGACTTGCAAAGTACACTAGCAATTGTCTGCCTCCCCTTTCGGTTATTAAGACTGCGCTGATGGCTTCCTTGGCCGCGGCTAGGTATATGATTAGCTCCTCCTTTTCCTTTGGTGCAGTCAGCATTTGAAGTTCCGCTATGAGTTTCTTCATCTGTTTGAAAGCTACTTCGTCTTCCTGAGTCCATTGGAAATCGCTTTTCTTCGTGCACTTCTTTAGGGTTTTGAAGAATGGCAGTGATTTTCAGCTGATTTTGACAGAAATCTGTTTAAACTTGTGAGTTTCCCGTTCAGCTTTTGTACGTCCTTAAGACATCCCGAAGATGGTAGGCTAAGAACCGCGTCTGCTTTATCTGGGCATACTTTCAGTCCTTCCGTGTTTACTTTGTAGCCCAAAAATATCCCCTCATGCATTCCAAATGTGCACTTTTTTGGATTTAGCTTCATATTTATTTGCCGAAGAGTTTTGAATGTTTATGCTATGTCCTGGATAATTTCCTCTTCCGTATGGATTTTTATGACCAAGTCGTCGACATATACTTCTAGGTTACGTCCAATCTGATTTTGGAATGCCCTGTCTACTAAGCGTTGATAGGTTGCCCCGACATTCTTTAGGCCGAATGGCATCTTTGTGTAACAGAATATCCATTGGCTCGTGTTGAATGATGTCTTTTCTTCATCTTCCTCTCCATTTTGTGATGTTGGTGGTATCCCTTTTTATATGCGTCTAGGAAGCACTTAAAAGGGGAATCCACAGAAGACTCTACTTATCCATCTATCTCCGGCAAGGATAACCGTCTTGAGCATCATGCTTTTTAGATCTTTGAAAATCCACACACAATCGCCAACTCCCATCGGTTTTCTTGACCATGACCGGGTTGGATATCCAGCTGTTGATAGTGAATTCTTACATGAGTAACAACCCAAAAATCAGTAGCAGCGGAAATAGTAACATTGGGGTTGCTAGTTCAAGTACAACATAACTAGATATAGGAACTGACCAAACTGACATTTCAAGATAATATTTCATTTATAGCAAAATATCAGAGTTAATACAAATAGGTCCCATACTTGTTTGATGTCATAAACATCCACATACATTTTAAACAAAATCTCAAAGAACTTAAGTTTTATGAAATACAAAAGTTCAAATAATTTAGATATACCCAGAATCCTCTCATTGATCTCCCCACGGATCCCCTTCAGTCTTGCATACCCTAGGACCTGAAATTTACATCAAAAGTCAACACAAAGGTAGAGATGAAATCATAGGTTTGTTGGTAAATAGATGTGACCACAAGATCGATTAATACTGGACTCTAAAACACCATTTAGTGTCCAAAACGTTTATTATTGCACAACGCTCATGAACCCGAAGCCTTAACTATTTGTGCCCAAATGTATAGGAATGCTTGCAACAACCTAAAAGTATTCCAATGTTACATGCACCATGAGTCAACTTGTGACCAAAATTCCAGGTGGGATTGTCAGTCCCGATAGTTCTAACCACAACACACCGCGCTCACTACTAATAGCAATTGACGTTCATGATATAGTAGGGACTTAATGCAATAGTGGTAACTTAGGCAATAATTAATCCAGGCTGAAATCTGGATAGCATACAGTTAAAACACTTGAAAACACTTCGAAAACACTGTGTCCAATAGTAAAACAAGCAATGTAATTCACCCCTTAAAGTTTGTAAAACAATTAAGTAGTAAAAAGGGGCTATGAACTCACCTTGAATACTGATAGTCCAATAATCACAGATAAAATGTCACGCAAAATGTTTGATGCAACCTATTTAAATTAAGGTCGAATAAGTACCGAGTACTTCAATTTATAACATTGAATATAATCTTATAGTTGTTACATCGTACTATCGTTCGGGCTATCATAATTAAAGAGGTCATGACATGACGTTCGAGGAGTTAGGATACTTTAAATCGTAAATCCAACAACATCGTCGATACGCCATCCGAAGAGGCCTCATTATGAAACTCCCTAGTAATATAGCACTTTGATAACCACTCAATATTCTATATAGCATAATCTCCGACTAATCGTTTTAGTAAAATAATATTTATAAAGTGAAAACGTTTATAAATATACTTTTCGTAAAAATGACCTAATTTGGTCGTTTTAAGCCCGTTGCTCGCGTTTCTTACGTCCACGTCTCAAGTAAGACGATCGATCAAATATTACATTTTCAAGTTTATTAAGATTCTGTGATGAATATTAAAAATTACTGTTTCACAACACTCGTTTGTCGTTTTAGGCTTTATTGACGTAAACTTGTAATCGTAATAACTTATTCTTTTAATCCCGATTTCAGTGATTCCCATCGAGTACGTTTTTGTTATAAAAAGAGGTATTATATTATAAAGAAAGAATCCACTGATGACATAAATATTTTTACCTGTTCATAGGGTTATAAAATAACTTTTATAAACTTAAATTATCGGAAATGTCGTAATTTACTCTTTAATTCCGTTTTTGACGATTCTTTGCTGTACTACCCGTCATCAAGTTATACATATTTTTTAGGTGATCTAAACTCCAACTACTGCCATGGAATAGTAACTTTCTAAAAAATCGTTTATAAAGTAATATAGTTGTAAACTCGTTTTTAACTATCTTTTTCGTTATAGATCGTTTTTCAAGTTCTATATCATTATGGAATCGCAAAGGCGTATTATATTTATAAATATCTAACCTACTGTCCACAATTCGAAATTTTTGGACCGCCCCAAAGTTTTCATGTATGTTTCTTTATAAAAACCTTGTTTTATGTATTAGTTAACTTAGTATTTTACAATAAAAACTCCTTATAACCACATTATTTAATATGTGGTACTTATGAAAAAGTCTAATAACATCCCTAGTCCTTATAATTTCATTGTAACAGAGTTTAACCCTTTTACTTCCTTTATATTCACATGTGAAGTATAAGAAACATTATAAAACCCTAATTTGTCCTTAAAATATGGTTTATACAATCGACGTATTAAATAACCCTACATTTATATTTACTTTCCATGATATTTATAACATTAGGACAAGAGAATAAGTGTATAAATTAATAAGACTCAAATAAAAATCCATTATATAACATTTAAAAGTCATAGTGGTGATTAGGCTATAATAACATTAAATACATAGAATCATAAGAAAAGAAAAGTATAAAGGATTTAAGAAAACCTTAATAATGATGTAAGAGATGTGAAATGAGTTCTAAACCCACATTTAGATTCAAAAACAAAGCTTCCAAGCTTATAACCCAAGATTAGGTTTTCAAAACCCTTATCCTTTCCTTTCCCTTCTTATACTTGAAAATGAATGAACCTATGCTTCCCACCCTTAGAATACCTAAGTATGTTGTGTATAGGGTTGTATAACATAGAAATTCAAGTTATGGATTTGTTTTTATGGCCAAAATAGCCGTGGGTATTGATGAAGAAACGAGAGAAAGAAAATGAAGTTTATGTTAATTGTTAAGAGATGTAAACATTAATCCATGCATGCGATGCTATTTAAAGTATAAATATCTTGCAAACTTAACCAGATACTTTCTAACCCTAGTTAAGTTTAGCATGACAATTTGGAAAAATGGATGTAAGACTTACTTAGTTAAAACTAGATATTATTTACTACGTGATGACAATTGTTCCATCTCAAAATTATCGCATATTATGTATAATGTGAATGATTATCTTTAATATTTTGAGTATTGGTAATAAACTGGTAAAAAAAATAAAAAAAATAAAAATTAAAAAATTTTTTTATTATTACTAATTTTTTTAAACGAAAAATTAATTAAATTTTTATAAAATAAAAATAATTAATTATTGTATTTGTTTAGGCTTAGTTAGGCTTTAGAACTTCCAGGGTATCCTAAACGTATTTTATTATGAAACCTGAGAATTTTACGTAAGCCAAATAAAAATAAAATGAACACAGTCATTAATTATCCTCACAATATCATATAACACTTGCATGATGCAAACATTTAATCATTTAAATGCCCTATTTACATTGTATATCATTTCAGTTTACGCGATTTAACTTAAAGTTTAAAATTAAAAGTGAATGCGTACGAGAAAAAAAATAAATAGTGAAATTAAATAGTATTGAAAATGACCTGAGAATACGGAATGTTACAGTCCTTCCCCGTTAAATAGAACCTATGTCCTCAAGGCTCCAATTGCGACATTGACAAGGTAAGGGTTCGGAAGAAAAGGATGCGGAATAATTTATATCCGAATTGTCCTTCTCGATATCCAGTATACACAGCTCCTTGCCGATAGTTCCCACGAAACATGACCAATGGGATTCCTTCTTCGCTTTAGCTTCTTTATATCTCGTTCCTACGATCTCAAGAGGTTCTTCAACAAAACGAAGATTTTTCATCAATCACGATCTCATCCCAAGGCACTTGAACATCTGGGCCTTCCGCCAAACATTTCATGAGTTGACACATGAAACGTGTTATGAACACAACTTAGCTCCTGGGTAAACCTTTTAGCAGATAAGCCACCGGTCCAACACGCTCGATGATTTCAAATGGTCCGACATATCTGGCCGCTAGTTTTCCGTTCTTACCAAATCTGTACCACACCCATTCCATGGAATACCTTCAGTAACACTCTCGGTTCTCCAACTTCGAATTCAGAGGCTTACTCTCTTATCAGCAAAGCTTTTCTGGCGACTTCTACTGTACCGTCTCATCAATCTTTCCTGATTTGAAAAATCTTTTCAGTCGGATCTTGCACAATTCTGGTCCAATAAGTCTGACTTTTTCTCCAACTTCAGTCCATATCACGGGGGATCTACACTTTCCGCCCGTACAGAGCCTCGAATGGTGCACACTTAATGCTCGTGTGGTAACTGTTATTATAAGAAAACTCAACCAACGGAAGATGAGTATCCCAACTGCCACCAAAATCCATAACACAAGCTCGAAGCATATCCTCCAGTGTCTGAATAGTACGCTCACTTACCGTCGTCTTGTGTGTGTTTGGTAAGCTGTACTCATGTCTAGTCTTGTACCCAATCTTCCTGAAGATCTGCCATAAGTGTGGACGTGAATCGACCATCACGGTCTGAAATGATTGACACCGGCACACCATGTCTCGCTACAATCTCATTGGTATAAATCTTTGCTAATTTCTCCGTCTTGTAGTCTTCACGAATAGGTAAGAAGTGAGCCGACTTGGTCAATCTATCCACAATGACCCAAATCGTATCATACCCACTGCTGCTTTTAGGCAACTTTGTGATAAAGTCCATTGTTAACTTTTCCCATTTCCACTCAGGAATTTCTGGTTGCTGAAGAAATCCTGAGGGTTTCTGATGTTCGGCTTTAATCTTAGAGCACGTAAGACATCTGCTAACGTACTCAGCAATGTCTCTCTTCATACCAGGCCACCAATACAAGTCTCTCAGATCATAGTACATCTTATCTGCACCCGGATGTACTGAATATCTAGATGTATGAGCTTCATCCATGATCAATTTCCTTACATCACCAACCGATGGAATCCAGATACGATCAAAGAAGTAAATTTTGCCATCATCTCGTTGCTCAAAGTGTGTTTCTAATCCTCGTAGCCATTCAGCTGGGGCTTTGAGATCCTTGGAAGCTTCGCTCTGCGCTTCCAAAATCTTAGTCTTAAGTCCATAATGAATAGTAATACTCATAGCACGTACTCGTCTTGGCTTGAGTCTTTCTTTTCTGCTCAAGGCATCTACCACCATATTTGCCTTACCTGGGTGGTATTTGATCTCACATTCATAATCACTAAGCAGTTCGATCCACCTACTTTGGCGTATATTTAAATCTTTCTGGTCAAATATGTAATGGAGACTCTTGTGGTCAGTGTAGATAACACTTTTCGTCCCATAAAGATAATGTCTCCAGATTTTAAGAGCGAACACCACCGCACCTAATTCCAGGTCATGGGTGGTATAATTTTTCTCATGCTTCTTCAACTGTCTTGACGCATACGCTATCACTTTGCCCCGCTGCATCAGCACGCACCCAAAACCTTGTTTCGATGCATCACAATAGACCACAAAGTCGTCTGGTCCATCGGGGAGTGCTAACACAGGAGCATTGCATAGCTTCTCCTTCAGAATGCGGAAAGCTTCATCTTGTTCATTTCCCCACACATATGTCTTATTCTTTTGAGTCAACAAGGTGAGAGGCTTGGCGATCTTGGAGAAATTCTCGAT
Organism: Tanacetum coccineum; assembly: GCA_026074375.1. Taxonomy (NCBI): domain Eukaryota; kingdom Viridiplantae; phylum Streptophyta; class Magnoliopsida; order Asterales; family Asteraceae; genus Tanacetum; species Tanacetum coccineum. The sequence goes on from BQNB010060498.1 coordinate 27,617, forward strand.
AAACCTTCGGTAGTATCCTGCCAATCCTAGAAATGAACGGATTTCTGTTGGTGACTCAGGGGTCTTCCAGTTCTTGACCGACTCAATCTTGCTAGGATCTACGTGGATACCGTCACGGTTGACCACATGTCCTAGGAACTGTACTTCTTGTAACCAAAATTCGCACTTTGAAAATTTGGCGTACAACTTCTCCTTCTTGAGTAAGTCTAAAATCGTCTTCAGGTGGACTTCATGCTCTTCTTCTGACTTTGAGTAGATTAAGATGTCGTCAATGAACACAATTACGAATTTGTCCAAATACGGCTTGCAGACGCGGTTCATTAAGTCCATAAATATTGCTGGCGCGTTTGTCAGTCCAAATGGCATGACTGTGAACTCAAAGTGTCCATAACGTGTTCTAAATGCGGTCTTCGGTATATCTTCCTCTCGGACTCTCAACTGATGATATCCTGAGCGAAGATCTATCTTTGAGAAACAACACGCACCTTGTAATTGATCAAACAAGTCGTCAATTCTGGGGAGAGGGTAACGGTTCTTTATAGTCAACTTGTTTAGTTCCCTGTAGTCAATACACATTCTCATCGAACCGTCTTTCTTCTTGACAAAGAGCACGGGTGCTCCCCATGGTGAGTGACTTGGTCGAATAAAACCCTTCTCTTGAAGTTCTTTAAGCTGGTTCGACAATTCTAACATTTCTGAAGGGGCTAACCGGTATGGAGATCTAACAACTGGCGATGCGCCTGGAATCAGATCGATGCGAAATTCTACCTCTCGCACATGAGTAACCCAACAGATCATCTGGAATACTCTGGGAAATCACGACAATGCGGATGTTATCAAGCTTTTTTCTCATCACCTTGATACATGCAAGTATCCAAGATCCTTTTCACGGCCTCTCGCCTTGAACTACAAGAATCTCGACCATTCGAAGAGGAATACCCGGACAACCTTCCTCAAACAAACGGATGAGAGCTCGGTAGTATGCCAACAATCCATTCCAATGATAACATCAAAACTTCCTAGTTGGGGGCACAAGTCTATTTTGAGACGTGAATTAATAAGACATAAGGTCAAACTACATAAAATGAGTATTGGTACTAACAACATTTTCCGTCGCTAATTCGATTACATAAATGATTCAAAGCGGATGGGGCAATATCAATAAAAGGCGTAAACGCAGATATACAAAACTCATCTCAGCACCAGAATCAAAGAGAATACAAGCGTATGATCATTAAGGAAGAAACGAACCCGTGACCACATTCGCATTCTGCTGCGGATTTCAACCACCATATAAAGGCTCTAGCACAGTTCCATCATTCTGCTGGTTCCATGCTTTTATTTTTTTTTGGACACTTGTCCTTGAAGTGTCCTTTCTCACCACACCCGAAGCATGTCATATTTTGCAGGAAGTTATTACCTGCACCCTGAACCCCGAATCTACAATCCTTCTCTTGGTGACCCATTTTTTGACATTTCTGGCACCTTTGAGGACACGGTCCATGATGATGTAAGTTGCATCGATTGCACTTTGGTAAATTTCCAGCATAAATCCTTCCTCCAGCTGGGGCTGCAGCATATGCCCTGACAGGTTTCCTGTCTCCTATTTTTTTGCTGGGGATAATTGTTGTTTCGATTAGGTTCTGGTTGTTGTTTTGTGGTTTATTGTTTGTAGTTATGTTATTGTTAATGGTGGTTCCTTTGGTGTCTTCCCATTTCCTTTCTTACCTTTCACTAAATACTAGCAGCCTTACCATAACTGATTTGCCGACCAGTGCCGTCCATGTTATTGCCTCATGCAAGGACCGCAGGTTTATAGAAGAATCATATTCCTTTGATTCCTTCAGGAAACCACAAAGTATTTTTTTTTTTTCTTTCCAATCTTCTTGCTTTCAGTGGGCAACAATACAGGACACATCAGAACTATTCATGGAAGCGATTGCTGTAAGCCTCGATATCATCTCCTTTCAGAGTCAGAGTCCAGAGTTCTTGCTCCATCTTTTCGATTTCGGTTGCTGGGCAGTATTCAGTCGTCATCATAGCTTTCACATTGCTCCAGGGGATCTGATTAGCATTAGCAAGTCCTAAAGTTTGAACATTTCTGTTCCACCAGGTTAGAGTACGACCCTCGAACGAGCACATAGCAAACTTCACTTTGTTATCTTTAGCACATTTGCAAATCTCAAACACTTCCTCTATCTTTTCGAACCAACGTTTCAGTCCGACATGCTTCATCCCTTGAAAGAGTGCGCTTCAGTTCATAAATGTCTTATACAACATCCATGTATCTCTGGCACAACAGTCCCTCCAAGTATTTGTGATCCAATCCACCAGTATTGTTAGAGTCAGCTCTAGTCTTTCCATATTTTTCAATGGCTTTGGCCACCCGCCTTTCCACTATCATCCTAATACTTTCTTCATAAAACACCTGTGGCGGCATGATTCTGAAACATACGTGTAATAGATTTGTTTAAGAATTTGTAAAGTGTATGCAGAGTTATGGGATAAGATCAAGATGTAGAAAAGGAAATAGAAGGATTGATGGTAAATAATCATGAATTACTCAGGTATATAATAGACTGATAAGATAGATATTAAATGTTCAAAAGAATAGACTTAAGGGCACGAATATAAAACCAATTATTAACTAAAAATCAGGTTATGATAAAAAGATATAAAGATAATCAGAAAAGCCAGTAAGGATCGGGAAATACGCTCGCTAGGATATCGGATAGCGCTGAATGATTCTGTAAATTTGAAAATGAAAGAAAAAAAATCTTTTAAACTTTGTAGTTAAAAGACTCAGGTTATTGAAAATTACCCAGTCCCTAAAACCTTGGCCTGTACCATCTGTAAGCAACTCCAAAACACATGATAAGCAGCGGAATAGTAACATTGGGTGCACTTCAAGTACACCAAACAAGATATAGTAAATGACCAAAAATGGACAATTTAAGAAATATGATTCAATTATGCAAAATATCAGATTAATCATTAGTCCCATAATTTTTGATGGTCATAAAACATCCAACATTATCATTATAAACAAAATCTCAAAGATGACTTAAGTTTTATGAAATACAAAGTTTGTCATATAATTTAGATAAACGGCCGAATCCATCTTCAATGATATCCGCCACGGCTCCCCTTCAGTCTTCATACCCTAGGACCCTTAAATTTACATGTCAAAAAGTCAACACAAAGTTGAGTGAAATCATACGGTTAAATAAGGTAAATTGATGACCAACAAGATCGATGTAATAATGACTCTAAACACATTTAGTGTTCGCAAAACGATATATTATTGCCCTAAGCTCATGACCCCAAGCCTAACTAGTTTTGTGCCCAAAGTATCGTGAATCTTGCCAGAAACCTAAAAGTATTCTCAATGTTCAATGCAGCCAAGGTCAACTTGTGACCAGAAATTCCAGTGGGGATTGTCAGTCCCGGAAAAGATCTATCCACAACACACCGCTCTCACCTACAATAGCAATAGCTGATTCATGATCAAGTATGGACTACAATTGGCAATATGGAAACTTAGGCAATAATATTCAGCAGAAATCTGGATAGCATACAGTTTTAAGAACACTTTGGAAAACACTTATAGAAAAACACTTGGTCCTATAGGTAAAATAAGCACATGTAATTCACCCCGTAAAGTATTGTAAAACAATTAAGTAGTAAAAAGGGGGCTAAGGAACACCCCTAGAATACTGATAGTCCAATAATACAGATAAAATGCTCATGCAAAAAACGTTTGATGCACATATAAATTAAGGTCGAATAAGTTACCGAGTACATTCAATTTATAACATTGAATATAATCTTATAGGTTTGTTTACATCGTACAATGCAGTCGGGCAATATAATTAAAAGAGGTCATAGACATAACGTCAAAGGTATAGGATATTTAATATCGTAAATCCAACAACATCGTCGAAACGCCATCCGAAGAGGCCTCATTATGAAACTCCCTAGTAAATATAGCAATTGTAACCACTCAATATTCTATGATAGCGATAACACCGACTATATCGTTTTAGAAAATAGTATTTATAAAGTGAAAACGTTTATAAAATATTACTTTTACGTAAAAGACCTAATTTGGTCGTTAGCCCGTTGTTCGCGATTCATACGTCCACGTCTTCGTAGTAAGACAGAGCGATCAAATATATACATTTTCAGTTTTTAGATTCTGTGATGAATCGTAAAATTACAGTTTCACAACAGTCTCGTTGCTTTATAGGCTTTATTGGCGTAAACATGTAATCGTAATAACTTATTCTTTTTTAATCCCGATTTCAGTGATTCCTTTCGAGTACGTTTTTGTTATTAAAAAGGTATTTATATTTTATAAGATAAAATCACTGATGAATAGTGATTTTTACTGTTTTCATAGTTTATAGAAATAACTTTTATAAACTTTTAATTATCGGAACTGTCGTAATTACTCGTTATTTATAAGTTTGTTTCCGGTATGAACGATTTCTTGGCTTTACGACCACGTAATCAAAATTATACATATTTAGGTGTTCTAGGAACTCCAACTACTCCATGAATAGTAACTTCTATAGAAAATAGTTTTATAAAGTATTTATAGATTGTAAACTCGTTTTTAACGTATCTTTTTTCGTTATAGATCGGTTTATCAAAGTTCTTATCATTATGAGTGAATCGTCACGAGGCTATTAGTTTTTATAAAAATATCATAACCAACTTTCCAAATTCGAATTTGGACAGCCCCTAATTTTTCATGTAAGTTTTTTAAAAAAACCTTGTTTTTATGTATTATTAACTTAGTAGTTTTACTATAACAATTCTCTTATAACCATATTTTTAATAGTGTGGTACATATAATAAAGTCTAATATCATCCCTATCCTTATAATTTCCACATTGTAACAATTAACCCTTTTACTATTCATTATTATAACATGTGGAATTAAGAACATTATAAAACCCAATTTGTCTTACATATGGTTTAATACTTATACTATAAGTTATACATACTTTTTATAAATTACTTTTTTCCATGATATTTATAACATTAGACATGAAATAAGTGTATAAATTTAAATAAACTCAAATAAAAATCCATTTTAACATATAAAATCATTAGTGTGATTATGGCTATATATAACATGTAATACATATAATCATAAAGAGGAGAAAAAGTATAAAGGATTTAAAGACAACCTAAAAAATGCATTAAGAGATGTAAATGATTTACTTATACCCTAGTTTAGATTCCAAAAACAAAGCTTCCCCAACGCTATAACCCAAGAATAGGTTTTCAAAACCCTAATCGTTCCTTTTTTCTACTTATTTACTTTAAAATGATAAACCAATGCCTTCCCTACACCTTAGAATACCTTAAGTATGTTTGTGTATAGGGATGTATAACTTAGAAATTTCAAGTTATGGATTTGTTTTTTATGCCAAAAGTTTGCCGGGGTTTTGATGGAAGAAAAGAGAGAAAGAAATGAATTTTTTGCTAAGTGTAAGGAGTTTGTAAACATAGCCACGCATGCATGCTTATTTATAGAATAAATATCTTTGCTAACTTAACCCTATTTTACTTTCTAAACCCTAGTTAATTTTTACATGCGACAAGTTGGAAAAAGGTGTACACTTACTTTAGTTAATACTAGATATTATTACTAAGTGATGACATTTGTGTCAATCCTCCAAGATTTCGGCATATACATGTATATATTGATGGTTATATTTCATATTTTGAGTATTGGTATAAACGAGGGTATTTTGTATTAGGCGTAGTTAGGTTTTAGAACTCCGGGTATGCTAAACTAATTTTATTATAAACGTAAGAATTTACGCAGGCCAATAAAAATAAAATGAACAAAGTCATTAATTATCCTCAAATAATACATAAAACACTGCTTGATCAACATTTAATCATTATAATGCCCTTTTACATTGTATGATCATTTCATTTTACGCATTTAACTTCAAATTTAAAATAAAAGTTGAATGCTACGAGAAAACAAATAAATAGTGAAAGTTAAATAGCACTCTATGGTGAAAATGACCTGAGAATAACGGAATTTACACATGATTCCGCATCACCAATTTTTCCACTTCCTCCTGGATCGCTTTATTTCATCCGGCGGATTTTGCCCCCTTTTCTTTTTGTCAGACAGGTGGGCATCCCTCACTACGTTTAGCGTTCTCCACCATGTGCCGTGGGATGCCCGTCATATCCGCTGGTTTCCAGGCAAAAACTATCCCAGGTTTTTGCTTGAGCAAAGCACATAGTTCTTTGCATCCTTTTTCTGTTAGTATACCCTATGGTAATTGTTTGCTCGGCGTTATTCAGATGAATACCTACTTTATCCCTCCTCCAACACCTGACTGGTCACGGTAGTTGTGTGCTAGGGTCCTGAAAGATCATTGTCACATTCCATCGGGATGGCTTTCCGGCATCTTCGTATCATACCGTTCCTCTTTTATATCAGGAATTTTAACTCCGTGTGCCGTAGATGAGTCGACACCGATCTTTCATATGCCCATTCTGCTATTATTCCATTGTGGCATGAGATGGTGACCTATAACCATGCAGTCATCATGCAGAAGTGGGAATGACTCGTCACCTACTTTACTAGTAGGGAATCTGGCCTATCGGCCAAGATGGTTCTCCACTGAATCTATGAAGTGATGTGGTAGCTGAGACATCTGGCTTCTTACTTCGGCCAGAGCCTTATGATAGCCAATGTTCGTATAGACTCCTGAGACAGCACCCTCGTCCACGTATATTCGGTGTACATAGTGCCCTCCTATTTTAGCTTTGATGATCATTGGTCCTTCCGTTCCGTCTTCCTCTCCTAAAGACGGAAAAGAGATTGTTGTCTCCGAATAAAAACTTTAGGTGACCCTTTGCTTTGCTACCCTCTCCCATGGTTGAATCATCAAGATGGCTAGGGGCTTGTCTTTTCCGGCCGTTTCCCCATTCTTTTGTGCCTTTGGCTTCGCTTTGCTTTAATTCTTTGCTGAATTGCGACAATTTGCCTAACATGATCATCTCGTCTATCTGTTTCCTCAACTGCATGCATTCGTCCGTGCTATGCACCCTATCTACTTGGAAATTCACAAAAATAGTTCGGGAATCCCATTTTTCTGCAGAGCACCATTGTGGCGAGCTTAGAATTTTTCTATTGTCTAGAAGCAAAAATTTCTTTCGGGGTTTTTCATAAGGATGAAAACAAATATGTTTTCCGATTCTGATCTGTTCATATTTAGAATGTAGACACTTTTTAAAGTTGGCTTGTTTCCTCCTTCTGCTGTTTCCACGGCGCGGGTGCTTTTTCGACTATGATTTAAATGCGGCAATCTCCCGTGAGAAAAAGACGTGGTCACCCTTGTACATTTATCGTCCATTGACCTCGTAATAATTTTCGTATAAACTCTTGATCAGCTCAGGGTTGGGTTAGTCCCGAGCATGAATCCGGAGATCCTCATGCATCTAGCGCTCCTTCCGACATCCAATAACACAAGGATTTCTGCTTTTATTTTTCCATACAAGTCCTCAGTGGATTCTCTATCTCTTTGCTTGATATGGTGTATCTTCAACGTGATCCTAAGAGGTGGTTTTGTTTTGTTAGAGATAATTTATCCTGAACGCTATTCTCAATCTTAATAACAGTCATATGGAATCCCTTGGGAGTTTCTAGACTCTAGCGTTTCCAGTGAGCGTTGAGTTGAACATGTGACACCATGTTGGCATTGCCCACCTCTCTGTCTTTGCCGCGACTTGGAATAGCTTTAAATGATCTTTCGGATCCCCGCTTCCATCATATGTCTTGACGTGGCTGGGAATCCTTGTCCTTGGGAAATTGAAATGTCAGATACGAGGTATGAAAGGGTTTCTTTCCTCACACGTCCAAGGCTGAGAGAGATCATATTTGTAGTTGTTTGACCTGTGTCTTTTTGATTTGGACTTCCAGTGACCTCCCTCACTGTCTTCACTCTCCGAATGTCCGCCAGTTTCCCGGGACGACGTGCCCCTATGATGATGCTTCTTTGGTTGCACATCGGTTTCCTTTTCGTGGGAACCCTGATGGCGGCTGTCAGAACGTGCAGATGCACTTTGTTATTTTCCTCCCAACCTGTTGAACACACCACCCTCCTTCCTCGGCCTGGGCCTAGGTGAAGGAGGTCTGTTTTGTTTGAGTCTTTTGAAGACACTGGCAACTGGTGACGGGCTTCGGGAGCGCCTATTTCCATGCCTCCTTTTTGGCTCTGTTCTGGTGGTTGGCGTCTTGGATTCGGAGTAATGCGACTCTTCATGATTTTTTTTATTTTTTCCGGTCTCGCTGCCGTAGAGTAGGCGTGCCTTTACCGCATTAAGCTTATCTTGCTGCTCTTTTCTTTTTTGCATCTTTTCGGCAATGAGTGGCAAGAGTTGGTGGTAGTTTTTGTCGCACAGTTCTCTTAGGACCTCGTCAGACGTAGGCTCCTCGAGACCTTGTGGGCCACTTCTTCCCCTGGTGTTCCGCACGACGGACGTGGGAATAGTCGGGGTGTGCTATTCGCGAGTGCTCATGATGAGTATTTTAGAAAATATGGTTGTGTTTTGTTCCCACGGATGGCGCCACTTGTTAGTACAAAATAAGTGTAGGGTTTAGAATAGGACTCAAAGTATACGTCGGATCGAGTTCCCGAATGATTTGAGCGTTAGATCTTGTACTAGAGGAAGAGAAGTGATGATGTAAAACCTAAAAATCACAACAAGTGTAAAATTACTAAAATACCCCTAATGCAAGAAATTCCATAAAAGCTTAAATAAAATTCTTTTAAAGGTTAGAAATTATGAAAATACAATATATGGCAAATATGAAATTTTTGTAAGATTAAAATACTTTATATTATGTAAGAAAAATAATTAATAATTGTATATATATATGTTTGCCGAAATTAAGTATATTAATTTATTTATATATTACAAATAAAATAAAATAAATTAAGGATAAATATAAAATAAATTTGGCATGATAAAATCTGATTTTAGTCCATCTTAGAAGCCCTAAAAATCGGCAAAAGACTCCATTATAACTCTTATACATTTTTATTTTATTAAACCTAAAAACAAAACAAACCGAAAACCCTAAAAAAATCAAAAATGGCGGCATAAGATTTTTCCAAAGGCAAGGACGATTTTTCTAAGATCATTTGAAGGCTAAGGAGTGTGGGAAAAATAGTGGAAAGCTTGGGGAGTGCTTGATTCGATTTTTGGTGTTTGATTTGGTTCGAAAATCCCAACCGGAT
>BQNB010060499.1:0-14709 GCA_026074375.1 Tanacetum coccineum
TTTGGGCTTGTTATAAGTTAAAAGGCAATGGGCCTTTAACTTATTTTTTTGGTCTTCATGTAATACCTTAATGGGCTGACCTGGCCCATTAGATGGGTGCAGGTAGGCCCATTAAGTATTCTTCGGTTTCGGCTTCGTCTTTGACTTTAACTCTTACTTGGTTGACTTTTTGGTTGACTTTTTGGTTGACTTTGACTTTGTCTTTTTGACTTTTCATGCTCTTTCTATTCCCGTGCTCGGTTTTTTCCATTTTGGCTTGATTTTTGTCCTTTAGTGAATTTCCGTTACCTGCACAATCATAAATCACAAAACACACAAATACAATGTATTTTTGGTATATTTTGGTAATTTTAGGCACATTTTTATAGGCAAAAGGTATGTGTAATTAAGCACATACCATGAGCGTTGAACAAAACCACAAGCACGAAAGTCTTCATAATCTGGGTAATCCTGACAAATCATCACAGACAACAAAAACACAAGATTGGAAGAGGCGAACCCCCTCACGTCACACTTATTTTTGTTAACCGAGTCTTGAGCCCGACTCGATCCTCCATACTTGATTTGGTCAAAGAGGATAAAAATGGAGATAAGGAACATCCAAGATTGGCATGTCCCCTCCATGGATCATCATCGGGCTTTTATTAAGGAAATGAATGATCTTGAAAGCTTTAAAGCCCTGATAAGATAAGAGATGAGGAGATTTCTCCTCTTTTGAAACAAGAATTCCAGGATTGAAAACTTTATCCTCAATTTCGGATGAAAATGAAAGCAAAGTTTCAAGCACTAGAAAAAGAGGATCACTGATGAATGAGATAGAAAATTTATTTAGTGATAGAAATCTCTTAGATTGGACTTCAATAGATATTCTTGGATCGAAAGTCTTGTTTCTATTTTTGGAAGGAAAAGAAACTACAAGATTGGATCTGCTGAAATCAGTAGAAAGAGTGAAGTCCAGATCTTGACAACGGGTAGGATGGGTGGGTAAAACATTAGGCATATGAACTTTAGGTTCTCCAAAAATATCTTCCACAACAACTCTAGTCAACTCGCCCGGATCGGGCTCATACTCAAGAAAAGGATTATCCTCTTCAGAGTCATAGCCGTCACTATCAATACCCGGTGGTATCGAGTCATCCGTAGCAAGAAATATATCGATCTCCTCCATAAGAGAGTCACTATCCTTCACGGGGATAGGAGATGAGAAATATTCGATCATGGCATCAGAAATTTCAAAATTAAGTTCTTTCGGTGGTCGAGGAGATGAATTATCATATAATAACTTCTTAATAAGATGAATATCTTCCTTCGGATCAAAGTTGGTTCCTGCAATTCCCGGTGGAATTGGATCGATAAGAGCGAGCTCACCGGCGAACTCCTCGAGAAGGAAATCAATATTAGGGGAAGTTATCATGGTATCTTTATTAAGCGATGATTCTATTAAATCAGATTCAACTTTAAAGTGATGCAGATCTATCTTAGTAGAAATGAATTCTTCATCAAAAAGAGGTTTCGAATAAATTTTGAAATTTTCTTTCGGAACGTCCTCTTCAGAAAGTGACTCATCATCACTAGAGGTAAAATCGTCATTAGAATAAAAGAGATGATAAGAAAAAGTCGTAAAATCATCACAAACGGGCATATCACACTGGTATGTGCTTAAATACACATACCTTTTACCTTTAAAAATGAGCTAAAATAACCAAAAACGGACTTAAAATGCCAAACAAAAAGGCAAATCACACTCGCTTACATAATCGGATAAAATCCTCGATTCAACTTGTGGTTTAGGTTAAGGGTCTTAACACTGGACTCAATCAAGTTCTCGTACCGAATCCCATTATCCCCGGAATAGTGTAAGGATGCTCATCCTCCATTACGAGAGAGTTCGTAATTGGTAAGTCAGGTGTGATTGCATCTGATGGAGGAGTTTCATTAATACTCTCTCTGTAGAAATCGTCATCATCGTCTGAATAGTAAACGGTAGGCTTCCAATATGAGAAACTATCATGACTCTACTCTTTAGATTATCTGAAGTACTTACCAAATGAAGTTGTAAATCTTAAAGGAGTTGAAGCAGAAATTCTTGCATACTTTCTGTATCAATCTGCTTTTCTTCCAAAGTTTGCATAACTGTAAGAATACTCTTCTTAGCTTGTTAGGAATTATGTTTTCCTAACTTAGTACCGTTAGTAATAATAGTTAGTACCGATAGTTATAATTAGAACTCGGACAGTACAAAGTGTTTAAGGACTGATCAATAGGTTATACCAAGTAAGTAAAGAATTAGTTAGTACCTCAGTTTAGAGGAGATAGTATTAGATATTCAGGAAAAGATATGTATTATCTTTTACGCGTTTTGTAAGCCTGTTAGGGTTTATCCTTGGTTTATAAAAGGATCTCTCATGGCATAGTTAGACATAGCAGTTCAATATACATCTCATACAATCATATCTCATAGTTAGTAATCTGTAATCACTCAAAGCAGATTAATAGAAATCATTATTTAGTTTTTCATTGTTCTTCTTAGTACTTGTGTTAAGATTCCGCATTAGCACATAGTATTCATAGTCAGTGTTTCTATATAGTTAAACTGTATTTATACAAGTTGGATATCATCCTTAGTAGGCTACAAAGATCTATTCAGTTAGGGACTCACAAGTGGTATCAGAGCCTGTGAGAACCTGAGTCAAATAACAAACAAAACATTTTATACATCTCCATACTACAAAACTAAAGCCAAGATCTGGATCACAAAATGAAATTCCCACCCCACCACCACCTCCACCATCATCATCACAAAACACCAACACAACAAACACCTCACGCACAGTATCAAACCATTAAAACTGTCCTATTCTCAAAAAGGGAGAATAATGACATAGGGCCATGAAAATGGAACATTATTTAGCGCATACAGACTATCCTATCTGGGAGGTTATACAAAATGGAAATGGTCCTGTATCAATCACCACAGATACACAAGGACAAATCAAGGTTCTGCCTCCAAGAACTGCAGAAGAAATTTGTAACCAAGAAGAGTAAGAAAAGGCAAGGACCACTTTGCTTATGGCACAACCAGAAGATCATCTTGCTTAAATATTCATAAGAATGTCTGTGCAAAAGAGATGTGGCTGCCATCAAATCCAGATTTGGTGGAAAGTCGATCAAAGAAGATTTAGAAGTTATATCTTAAAGCAACAGTTATGAAGGATTCTCCTGATCAAACTCAAATGGCTTCAAAAAGGCTATGACAGTGTTCTAAAGACTTCTGAGATCAATTTAGAGATTCATGGAGCATGTGTATCCACGTGAGTGATGTCAAAGCATAAATTCCATAGATCTCGTCCCTTCTGCCTGGGTCTCCAAGATTCCTAATTAATGAAGGACCAAAACCCGGATTAAGACATTCTCATCGTTGATTATCTGTATAATAAACTAAGAGTATTTGAGAATGATTGTAAAAGGCACTACTGCATCATCCACTAGCACTGCAAAATGTAGCATTTATCTCTGAGAACACTAAGCACAGCAGTACTATAATGATGTTAGTAGCCACTTAGTAGATTTTCTAATCCTTCTGGTCAAAAACTCACAGTGATGCAACAAACTTTTCATCTATACTCCTTGCTTGCTAATCAATCAAGTTGCCTACACTGGATCCATGAGGACATTGGAACATCTTGATGAATATGACTTAGAATAAAATGGACTTGAAATGGCAGGTGCCATGATTGTCGATGAGAATGAAGAAGTTCTACAAAAAGACTGTGTAAAAGCAACAATTTGATGCAACGGAACCAGTTGGTTTTTGATAAAACCAAGTACAATGCTACAAATTGCCACAAAGACAAGCCATATTTTTGCTAGAGATTGTAGAACCAAGTTGAAATCAAGCATAGTATGAGAAAGAGATGCTTGAACTCAGCAATAAAGAGATCTGGAGAAGATCGGTGAGTAAGACGACTCTAAAGCATTATTGACCATTGGAATGGAGAAGTTGTAGATTGGACTAGTTCACATCAGAAGAAGAAGATTATGCTTTGTATGGCTCGAACATCTCGGGAACATACACAAGGTAACTTCATGTTTCCAAAGAATGTAAAGAGTCTTATTCTAAGCTTAAAAAACTGTATGAAGCTCAGAAGAGAACAACAAAGTGATTCAAAGCATAGAAAAAAAGGCATATACTCAAGGTAAAATGTAAAGAAAATTTGAAGCACAATTAGTTGCCCTCACAAGGTACAACTGTGTTATGAAAACAAAAGATAAAAATTTATGAAGATAGATTTAGATGATAAAACAGATGTTTTAAACATACCATAAGAAACTTTTGGCAGAAGCTATGAAAGAAAAAGAAGATTTAATAAAGCTAAAGAAGAAGAAATGGCACAACGGTCTTCTAAAAATCTTGGAACATCAGATAAATACTCACTGAGTGCAAATTATAAATTTTGGCCTTGGGTATGGTGACACAGAATGATAGGCATTTATTATGAAAAATGAAGTTTTTACAAAGTATATTAAGTGTAAGGGAAAGTGATTGAAAATCCACCTGTATGAAGATTGTAACCGCAGATTAATAAATGCAGTACCTCCCACCCATGACCAGGGAATTACATGCATCTGACCTGATATAGAAATAAGATACTCAACAAATTTTACATCATGGTCCAAAACTAGACTCAACCTAGATGAATCTGAAACCCCCAAACCAGTTAATTTGATACTTAAATCAAACATTAGTACCGAGACACTTGAATGCGGTGGTCGAGAACCAGTGTGTTAATAAATCTAATGTAGCATTCAAACCTAGTCCTGTCTGATGCTCCAAGTCATTTGTAGAGTATAATTAGATAGTGAAGATGAGTATGTGTCTATACCAACAAAAGAACAGGAAACACCTAGTTTTGCTAACCAGCAAGTAAAAACTCTTAGGGAAACTGTTAAGAATCATTTCACACATAGTAAAAATCCTAAAGTTGACAAGAAAGAGTTGGGGTATGGGTTTACTGCAAGAGCATGTTTTGTATGTGGAAGTCTTAATCATCTAATCAGAGATTGTGATTTCCATTAGAAGAGGATGGCTAAACAAGCTGAGTTTAAACAATAGGTTGAACAGGAATTCTAGTCAAAGGGAAATAAGGCCAATTAGAAACAATTTTCAAAGAGTGAATAATCAAAACTAATTTTTTCCTACAGTAATACTAACTAGAACTGGCAAAATTCTAGTTAATACTGCTAGAGCTAGCGGTACTAAGAATGTTAGTACTGCTAGGCATAGTTTTAACAGACAGGCAGTACTAACTAGTGCTGCTATGAAAGTTAATACTGTTAAGCCTATTGTGAATAGAGTTAGACCAACAACTATTTTTCATAAAACTCATTCACCATTTTCAAGGCCTTTTAATAAGACAATAGCACTTAGAACAAATTTTTCAAAACAAAAAGTTAATACTGCTAAGGTAAATGCAGTTAGTGCTGTTGGGGGAAAAAGGGAAACTGCTGTTAAGCCCTCAGCGGGTTGTATTTGGAGACCATAAAGACACAACTGGTACAATGTCTCCAAATACAATGGTGGATCCAGTCTTAGAAACTGTTTCACTTTCAAAGATCCACTAGGCATGAACTCAAGCCCACACAAGGCTTGGTCCCCTAAGAGAATCTAATCTCTTTTATTTGATGTGCAGGATTATCCACACAGAGCTTGAAGAACAAAGGGAATTGTTGATTATGGATGTTCCAAAGAGCACAAGTCATGACTGGAAACAAGGCCTACCTTGCTGAATATCAAGACTTTAATGGTGGCCCTGTTGCGTTTGGAGGAAGTAAAGGTTACATAACTGGTAAAGGTAAAATAAAAACAGGAAAGTTAGATTTTGAGGATGTGTGCTTTGTGAAAGAACTTCAGCATTTCAATCTCTTTTCTGTGTCACAAACAAAATTTTTATGCTAACACGATTCATTTTAACCTAACACTTTTTGGGCATGAAGCAGTTTAGTACTGCTTGTTATGGTTCTTAATAGAGATATTAGAGACTAAGCCTCATAATAAGACCACCTTATGAACATTATAACTTGTAAAATAACCATTATAAGTTATATAAAACCTTTTGGTGCCAGTGGAACCATCTTAAGTACCATTGACCACCAGGCAAGTTGATGGAAATCAATGAAGGGCTTTTAGTTGGGTATTCTTCTACAAAGCAAGGCTTTTAGGGTATAAATTTTTAGAAACCAAGAGGGTTGAAGAAAACCTTCCACATAACCTTTTTAGAGAATAAACCAAATGTATGCATGGAAAGGACCAACTGGCTATTTGATCTTGATTATTTAAACTGATGTCTATGAATTATCGAACCTGTAAGATCAGAGAATCAACTAACTAAACAAGCAGTGTCCACCAGAAGCTAATCAAAAAATGCATGAACAAATACAGTAATGAGCAGGGGAATCAGAAAAAGAAGATGAATCTGCTCAAGAACTAACTTTGTACTGCCAACATGTGTCTTCTTATTCTTTCAACAATCAAGAGATCAAGAGTAGAGAGCATTGTGCAGCACCTCACAAACATCCAGCTTTAAAGACAGATAGAAGCCAGTAGTAAAGGAAGACAATCTTTTGGATGAACTTGAAAGACTTAAGAGGCAAGAAAAGGATGCTAATGATGCAGCTGAAGCTCTCAGGAAGGAGTTTGCACAAGAAACTAAGAATTTGCTTATACAAGTAGGAGCTGCTAAAGCTAGCAGTACTAACATAGTTAATACTGTTGATGCAGCACATTTAGTACTGCCAGGTCCTTATGATGGACTATCCCTCTCTGATCCAACCAATCCTGAACAAGATGATTCAGAAATACCTGCACTTGAGGACATTTATCAAAATTCCTACTGATGGATTAATTTTTATTATTTCATTCTTATGATAAGAATGTGCATTTTCTTATTTTCACAAATTTAGAATCTGTTGTGAATGTTAGTCCTATTCCCACATCAAGGATTCATTCTATTCACCCTTCAACTTTAATACTTGGAGATCCAAAATCAGCAGTTCAAACAAGAAGTAAAGTGACTAAAAGTTCTGGAGCCCATGCTTTTGTAAGTTATGTTCAAAAAGCAAAGGAAGAAATAATCATAATGACAGTCCAGTAGTTGTTTATATGCTTGTTTCTGTCTCAAATGAACCCAATAAGATTTCAGAAGCACTTGAAGATGAAAGTTGGGTTGATGCTATGCAAGAAGAATTGCTGCAGTTCAAGATTCAGAAAGTTTGGATTCTTGTAGATTTGCCTTATGGGAAGAAGGCTATTGGAACAAAATGGGTTTATAGAAATAAGAAGGATGAAGAGGAGTTGTTGTCCAGAAATAAAGCAAGGTTAGGTTGCTCAGGAACATATGGCAAGAGGAAGGGATAGACTAAGATGAGGTTTTTGCTCCTTGGTAAAGGATTGAAATGCCATTAGGATCTTTTAGCCTATTGCCTCTTACATGGGCTTCATATTTTATAACAAATAGTGATATGAAAAGTGCCTTTCTTTATGTAAAAATAGAAGAGGAGGTCTATGTGTTCTCACCACCAGTTTTCTAGATCCTAAATATCCTCAAAGGTCTACAAAGTTGAAAAGCTCACTATGGGTTACACCATACTCCTAGACGCCTGTTTATGCTACTTTATCTACTTTCTTATCAAGAAGGATACAGAAGATGAACATATTGACAAGGACTCTTTTCCTAAGAAGTACAATCATGACATTCATCTTAGAACAAGTTTAGTATGATGATATCAATCTTGGTTCTACAAAGAAATCTTGGTTTGATGAATTTGAGGATTAATGAAGAGTAATTTCATATGAGTTTCTAGGGGAGAGCACACTTTCTTTCTAGATTACAAGTCAAATATAAATCAGATGGTAAATTTTTATAAGTCCATGAAAATATTTGGCAGAAATCCTGAAGAATAGGTTGACTCATGTAAATGTTAATTACTGCTAGTACACCAATTGAGACCCTGAAGCTCTTTAGTCAAGATGAGAAGCCAGTTAATTTATATGCCTATGCTCTTAGATCCATAGATTGGTTCCTCCTTAATGTACTTGACTGCTTACTAGCCGTGATATTATGTTTGCAGTCTGTTGCTTGTTCTAGGTTTCAGGTCACATCCAAGACCTCACATCTAAGTGTTGTCAAGAGAATTTTTAGGTATATCTAAAGGGCTAAACCCAAAACTGGGCTTAGGTATCCAAAGAGTGTCCTCAATTGACCTGGAAGCCTAACTCAGAATAGAGACTATGCCTGAGCAAATCTTGACAGGGAAATCCACGCAGGAGGTTGTCAATTTCTTGCATGAGACTTATTTCTTGGCATGCAAAAAAACAGACATTGTGCCACTTCCTACTACATATGGCAGAATATGGTGCTGGGCTTGCAAGGCTGTTGTGGGACAAGTTTTGTGGATTCAAAATCAAATGCTGGACTATGGGTTTAATTTTATGAATACAAAGATCCACATTGACAATGAAAGCACAAATGCATTGTAAAGAATCCAGTATATCATGTCCAAAACAAAGCATATTGCTGTGATATATTTAGGCACCACTTCAAAATGGGGATGCTTATGAGAAGAAAACTTAATCCAGGTGCTTAAAATCCCACACTGAAGACAATGGTAGCAGATCATCTAACCAAGCACTTGGATGTTAGCAGGGTTCAGTTCTTGATGTTTAAATAGATAAAAAATCCAAAAGTTGCATTAGTTAAAAGGGGGGCAATATTATGAGATTTGTAGCCAGTTTGAAGAAGTGTTCAGTGAGAAAGAAACATTTAAACCACAAGTGATCATTTCAGGAAGTTCATTGGAATTTAGAGAGTCATTAGGAAGAGCTTTAGAGGTACGAAGCCTGAATGTACCTAAATTGTTCAATCCTTTGGTTGGCAACAGTTAGTACCTGACAGTGCAAGTTAGTACCACTGGACAAAGTTAGTACACTTTCTAGTAATGATGAAATATCGCAATAGAGAACGAAGAAGAAAATAACCTGAGCCAGAGGGTATAAAAGTGTAAATTGAAAAGGTTTCAATGAAGTTAGGTTTCCTAAACCTATATAAACCCATCTCATGCAAGCCGAAATTATACTTACGTAAACACACTACTAAGAAATAAACATAACAAATACGTTTCGGAGTCATGACAAGCCCTAATCTCTCTCACACCGAGCGATCATTCAATTCAAAATAATTGTTGTTCTTGAATTCGTGCCCTAGAGCACAATATGGTAAGCATATTTATAGAAGACTGATAGGTAATGGCAAGTTTCATTAGATCATGGATTTTCTTAACGCGGAGTTCCATCATCATTCTCTCACTAAAGTCCAGGCAGTTTCTACTACATTTGTTGAACAGTTTTGGACGTCTGCTAAGTCCAAAATAATCAACAATGTTAGGCACATTACTGCCAAAGTAGCTGGCAAGCCTGTGTCTATCTCTGAAGCATCAATAAGAAGTGATCTTCTTTTTGATGATGTTGATGGGATAGACTCACTCCCTAATCAGGCTATATTTGATGCTATACAGCTTATGGGGTAAGCAGGGTGGATTTAAACTATTGTTAACATTTAACAAAGCAATGTTTTAAAACCCAATGGAGGTTTCAATATCGATACAATGAAAAATCAAATGTATTAGTTCAAAAAAGTCACCTCTGGGATCAATTCCCCACTAACATTGCCACTGGCTGGATTTGCTTAACATCTAATCAAAAATTTAAGTTTTTCCAAAGATTATTTATTAGAATGGTATGATTAACATTATACGATGCAAAGAAGAAGTTTGTAAAATGTAACCCAACGTTTCATTTAATCTTTTTAGATAAACAGCTAAGAATGTCCTGTAATCCTTTAAGATCATTTTCCTGAAATTCTTTGACAAGTAAAAGTTTTTTCCTTTAGTTTAAAAGGTAAACATTTTTTCAGGAAAAGTAACCACCTTTATTTGCTTCTATGTTGGTACAACCAACTGAGGATGAGGGTGCCCTTCAGAAAGACCATCTGGAGCACAACCTAACACCTCATTCTTTCCTCACCCCAAGTGAAGCAACTGTTGACCCTCACTCTGACCCATCCCCTAGACCTTCACCTTCTACTACTATTCTTGATTCTATTCTAGAAATTTTCTGGTGGATCATGAGGTCAGTCAGTCTAGTGGATAAATCCCTTTCAGGGATTCGGGTTGACATGGACACCAAGTGTCTATGATCTTTGTATCTCTTTGTGTACATAGGTTTCAGATCAAGCCAAGGAAATTCAACACTTGAAGGCACAGATCAAGAAGCTCAAGAAGCAAGCCAAACCTGTTATCACACACCACAGAGCATGGATGAAGAGTGTCTCATTGAAGCAAAGATTGGCAGGAAAGAGATCCTTAAAGAAAAACTGGATGCAAAAGGAGTATGTATCCAAATAGGGGAGGAAGTCTGCCAAAGCTGAACCATCAGTCCATAAAGATCCATTATTTGGTGAGATTCCTGAAGATACATTGGATTATATAGAGACTGAGGATGCTCAAGATCTGGGGAGGACAAGAGATGAAGTGGATGAAGAGAAGGAGAATGTTGAAGATGTATTTAGTACTGAAGATGTACTTAGTACTGCTCAACAAAAGGTTAGTACCGACAAGGAAAAAGTTAGTACTGACAGACCAATAGTTAGTACTGACGGATCCGAAGTGAGATAGTACCTTGAACAAGGAGAAAGATAGTACCGATAGAACAGATGAAGGTACTGATGATCAAACTGAAGGAGGAAGGGCTACTCAAACTACTCAAACACCTACTTCTACAATATTTGGAGATGATGAAACAATAGCTCAGGTTCTTCTCAACATGAGCCAAGCCAAAGCAGTTTCAAGAGAGAAGGAGAAAGGAGTAGAGTTTAAGGATATTGAAGAGACTGAGAGACCTAGGCCTACTTCAACTAGATCATTATTGACATTAAAGCCTCTTCCTAAAGATTGATGCCAAAAGACAAAGGAAAAAGAAAATTAAAAGAGGACAGATATTCCTGAAAGTGAATCAGATGGAATTACCTGAAGGCTGTAAAAGAAATAGTTTAAGGCAGCTGAGCCATTGAAGAAGAAATAGGCTAGAAGGTAACAAGAAAATGGGAAGGTGAAGAGGAAAGAAAAAGATTAGCTGAAGAAGAAGCTACCAATGATGCTCTCATAAGAAATTATGATGACATAAAGGTAAGAATTTAAGGCTGATAGACTTCTTTAGCTGAAAAACTTCAAAAGAAGAAAGAGAGCAATATACAATAGGAAGAAAGGAAAAATTCATTCATAGACACAATTTGCTGCTCAAAGAAAATTCCTTCTCAACAAAGATCAGAAGCTAACAAAACAGACCACCTACAACGAAAACAACTGAGGAATCAAATGATGGACCTACTTGAAGCATGAAGTGAAACGTTCAAGCATTCAAAATTTGAAAACCAAGAAGTTTGAGGAAATACAAGCTCTGTATGAAAAGATTAAAAGGTCAGATGAAGATTTCATTTCTATTGGGTCTGCTGAAGATGAAAGACTGATCAAAGAGATGAATGAAAAAGGAATTGATTCTTCTAAGAATGAAAGTGTCAAGGAGGAGGATAAAGAAGAAGAAGGTACTAAGAAAAGAAAGAGTGGTCATATCAAAATGATTGCAAGGAAAAAGAAAAGATCTCAATCGGATGTTGACAGTGATGATGAACATAAAAAATGCCTAAAGATTATTACATTTGAGAGTATCTTAGATAGTGAGATAATGGAGAAGAAATCAGTTATATTGCAAGATTGAACAAGGTATCATCACCCGATGGAGATTAACATGTTATCTACAGAGCAATGGGAATTTTCATGGCATTCAACTTAACTCATGGAGGTACTTTCATATTTTTTGATAGGCAAGACTATTTCATTTGTATATACTTATGAGTGTAACAGTACGGTCAGAAGTTTACATTAGATTGATTTATGCATTGAATCTTTGTGGGAGACTTGAAGATTATGTTGGGAATCCCCAACAGAAGGAAATGAACAAAGTGACTTCCTAGGCGTGGGTCAACAAGATTGAAGATTGTCCACTTGTAGGTTGTATGAGATAAGTGGAGTCTGCATACTGGAAATTTGAGTAGGGATAGTTAATCATGATGTTTGGTGAAAGATATATCGCTCGTCTCAAAAGATTTGTTGGCAAAGGATGCTTGATCTTGGTTTGGAAGGTGAAAGAGAAAGTTCTTTGCTCCTTGTAATTTGATAGATTAGTTAAGCAACAGATAGAAGAAGAATGGGATGTTGTAATGGAATTGGAGAAGTGTTTTAGTGTTGGCTAACCACGCAGCACAACAAATGGGTCATGCAGTTACACCATGCTTAAAAGGCATAAGAACTGGCAGCTCCATAAGCAAACGGATTGTGGGTAAAGACTTCTTAAATCATTTATGGTTGACAAATTACCAAAAATTGTTAGGTTTATTTAACGTCACCCTTGCTATTCATTGGTTAAGAATGTGCAAGTCTAAGATCAAACAGTTCTTGGTAAAGACTACTCAAATATGTTGATAGCTGATAGTTTGCTAAAAACTATATGGTTTATCAATGCACCATGTTATGACAATGAAGCATTGGCTAGTCCAAAAGCAAACGGTATTTGGTAAAGACAAATCAATTCCGTTGATGGTTGACAGTTTACCAAAAATTGTATCGTAATTAACTCACCATATGTTTGAAATAAAGAGTTAACTATCCCAGAGCAAACTGCTACTGTAAAAGGCCATCAAATTCGTTTTATGGCTGGTAGATTGCCAAAAACCTGGGGAAGTTATCACGGTATCTTTATTAAGCAATGATTCTATTAAATCAGATTCAACATTAAAGTGATCATTTTCATTTCTCGGTGGAATTGAATCAAGATCTTCTAACACCTCATTATAAAGCGGATTAATCTCACTAGAAAAAATTTCTTCATTAAATTCGAGAAGAGGGTTCGAGTAAATTTTAAAATTTTCTACTAGAACATCTTCCTCAGAGGATGACTCGTCATCATTAGAGGTATAATCAGTATTAGAATCGAAGAGAGGATTAGAGAAAATCTCAGAATCATTGTTAAAATCGAGAGAATTATCACAAAAAGGCAAATCACACTTGCTTACGTAATCGGATAAATCCTCGGATTTACTTGGGGTTAGGTTAAGGTTCTCAACACTGGACTCGATTTCTTTGTCCGAGTCCGTTTCCGGAATAGTGTCAAGATGCTCATCCTCCATTACGAGAGAGTCAATAATTGGTAAGTCGGGTGTGATTGCATCTGATGGAGGGGTTTCATCAATACTCTCTCTATAGAAATCGTCATCATCGTCAGAATAGTAAACAGGAGGCTTCCAATATTGAGAACTATCCTGCTCTTCCTGCTTTAGTTGATTCAAAGTATTACCAAGAGTTTGTAAATCTTTAGAGAGTTGAAGCAGACTTTCTGTATCAATCTGCTTTTCTTCCAAAGTTTGCATAACTGTAAGAATACTCTTCTCAGCTAGCAATACTGCAATACTCTTTTCTTTAGGAGGTTGATTATTATTTTTCAAACAGGTTCGTATAGCTTTTATGAGTTTCTCTTTAGCAAGCAACATTTCCGTACTCATTTCCTGACGAGGTTGATGAATGGGTATTGCGGGGGTTGGAATTGGTCAAAACCAAAAGAATTAGAATTATAACAAAAATTGGGCTCATAGAAATTTTGATTCATCGGTTGATATTCAAAAGTCGCATGAGGACCCCCGCAGTCTTCACAACAAAGATATTGTTGTGGAAGACTTGGTGAAGTTTGTGGAAAATTATCAAGGTTTTGATTGAAACACGAGTCCTGATTGTAAACAAACGGAACTTGTGATAGACAATCGTAACCATAATGAGCGTCGTTCCCACATAACTCACAAGTAGAACATGGACATCCATATTCATCACTCAGACTTCCACAAAAGAAACAAATGAATTGGTCGAATGATTCCATGAGAATTAAACCATTGGGAAATAAAGAAGAATATTTTTGAGAAATATATATATATATATATATATATATATATATATATTTAATTTTTTTTATTTATTAAAAACAAACACAATATTTTTGGTAATCGAAAGTCAAATTGCACACGGTAGCTCTCTAGAAAAACGCACAAAGAAGCGGAAGAGCAGGTAAGCGCGAAGCATTTTAAAAACCTTTTCCTTTCGGGTCGAAGTTCGTTGGATCAACCCTCCTTATACCTCTCTTATAGTTTGTAATTCTAAAGGTGAGTCGATTTAACAATTGACAACCCGGTTTCTTTTGTTGGTTTTTAATTTTTTGGATTTTTGATTACTTTATAATATTTATATATATATATATATTTATATGAAAATATTCACAAATACAAGAATAACTTCCGAGGAAGGATCTTTAGAAAACAATCTTCAAACGATAACGTAAAATTCATAACACAGCCTCCCCGGCAACGGCGCTAAAAATTGATCGTTGTCAATAGTATATATGTATATATAACATAGGTGAATTAGCGAAAAACCAACTCACGAATACAATATAATTCCGGAAGCTTCGACTTCAAAGGTGACCCCTCCTAGTCGTTTCCCGAGTCGTTTTTGTTTCAACGAGGCGTGAATTGAACTCTGAGTCAACGTTTTTAATCG
>BQNB010060499.1:19173-35211 GCA_026074375.1 Tanacetum coccineum
ATAAACTAGAAGGACCAAATATATATATATATATATATATATATATATATATATATATATATATATATATATATGATATCATCAAATAACGTCACATTTTACCATTATTTATCCATACATTTTACCCACTTTTATATAATTATTGCAAGATATTGGTACTTAATTGCTTAAAGTTTTTGATTGCAGTAATTATGGAGTAACCTGTGAAGACAAAGCTAAAAGGCGCAATTCTGGAACTAAAACGAAGACATTTGAAGAAAATTGTTATCTGCTACTATACGCCGTATCCAGCAAAGAAGATATGGCGTATCAGTGCTAGCTCATCACAAGAATACGCGTAATAATCAATTTCCGATCCGGCGTATCACTCTTCACCTATACGCCGTATGCACAGCTGGTCATTAGTCAAAGATACGAAGTTAATGTGATTGACGGCAATTAATCTTGATTGATTTGATCTTATCGTGAACTCCAAGGAAATTAACCCTATACGCTGTATTCACCTCTCTTTATACGGCGTATCCAGGCTGTTTTCAAACACTATAAATACGAGACTCAAAAACGAGTTTCAGTGTGCAAAAATTACATTCTCTATACCATACACTCTGAAGTCGAATTTTCCAAGATATTATAAACAACCAAGGTCAAGCACCAACCATAATTCCATAGAAGACATCGTGTAGTTCTTACTTTTTTAATCATTCGATTTCTAATTGTTTGATCACGTTTGTAAAATAACAATGATTGTAGGCTAATACCCTCGGGTATTAGCCATGTTAATGAAGATTATAATGTTTGGTTTGTTTTAATCCGGCTTGCTTAATTTATTGTAACACCCCCATTTTCATATATCTCAGCGAAAGGGTCATTTGGGGTGCTACGTCATAATATAACAACTCAAGCATAGAAAACGACTCGAAAAGAGACGTTTTAAAATACATTCATTCGAAATAAAAGTTTACATCATAGGTCCCAAATCATTTCATAATTCATACAACATTTTTGAAATATTCCTCGAATGACATTTATTTAATGGGCCTTCAAAACATTTGGTTTTTCCATAAGCGACAACCAAAATCTCCATCGCCGAATTACCTTCAAGGACCTGAGATAAAACATGCTAAAACGTCAACAATAATGTTGAGTGAATCCATAGAGTTTATATATATATATATATATATATATACAATAAAATTTCCGAACACAAGTATCATTTCTCAATATTCATCGGGATATAACGATGTGGCCAAACAAAGTTATATCGGGGGATTATTTATAAGCCTCATGACATTGAACGTTACCATATCAATATGTTGGGGTTCCCAACAAGGTATGCCTACTATACACCCTCGCTATGAGTGCATATTATTCTCTATACAACGCATCCGTTGTGTCATATTCCCGACACTTGACGATAGCCAGTCGTCACGGATTGGAGGTGGCAGCCTCCAAATAGTACTATTCCATGTATAAGCGTATGCCATTTCCCGGCAATTAACAATTCATGATTTCCGCAGGTCTTTTATCTAGCGAGTTAAGCTAACTTATAATAATAATCCAGGCAACTAGCATACAATCTCCCTTGTGTTCTATTTTAAAAACAAGCATGTTATCTCCCTCGCGGGTTTATAAAACAATTAAAGTGTAAAAATGCGAGGCTATGAACTCACTTAGTGATGTCGGACGAGAATATCGATGAATAAAAACTTCGGAAGTAGGCGCGTCAATCAACCAAGACCTATACAAATTGTAACGGGTCTTAGGTTTCTAGTCGATAAAATTTAATGAAAACTCATAAATTAAATAAGTATATGTATACATGTAGTTTATATGATGATCATACTCTTGCAACATATTTATTTCACACTTAGAGTTTTCTAGGTTTTTAACTTGTTTTTATTAGCCATTTTACTAGTATTGTCCAAATTGGTCCAAAAAGCCCAATAGGCCCATTAAGCAAGCCCATTAAGTTATTAGGTTGATATTATTAACCCAAGACCAGGTCTTAGCCCATTAATTAAGCCCAAGTGGGTTGGGCTTAAAGCCAAGTCCAATATGTCTATTTTAATACATTGGGCCTAGTGGCCCAATTAGGCCTTATGGCCCATTTAAGCTTGTAAATGAGTCTTATTATAAATTTTCGGGTTCTCGAGGTCGGGACATGTTTATTATCAGTAAGTTAACTTTTAAAAACTCCCAAGAAGTGGGTCCTACCACCTCGGGTTTTAGTGGTAAAAACGTTTTATTAATTATAGTGTTCGTGTAGACGTAAAATTTTATATACGTTTAGGTTTACAAAAATAGTCGTATTTTAATAACCGTAAATGATATAATTGAAAACTTTACATCCTTAGTTTCATATTTAAGTATATATTACAGATCCAAGGTTACTTTTATACTTATTTTAAGTATACATATACTTATGATCAAATCACTACACAAAGGTCAAGTTGCAAATTCGGACTGAAAACTCACTTTCACCATTTTTGATGCCATTTACAAACCATAATGAATTGGTTGATCATCCAATTGGTACAGAACCTACATGATTTTATCTAGGTCTCATAGTTTTAGGTTTTTAGCCAACTCAGTACGTAAGTATGACTTTTTGTGCCATCTGTATAGCAAGGTCAGAACTGATGTCTTTTGGTAAAATGGTCATAACTCATTCAATTTTTACTTTCCATTGAGTATCCAATTAGCCATATGTTCATAACTCAATTCTCTACAACCTAGGTAAATCAAATCAACCATTAAGCCAACCCAAAAATCCAGAACTTGCTGTTAACAACAGCCCTAAATTTTCAATGATTTCTAGCAAGTTTTAATAATTGATTTAGTCATTTCTTACCTAGATCTATGCATGCATGAACCTTTTCACCTCTTGATCATCATATATCATACATGTACATACATAAAATGAAATCAAAAATATAATGATAACAAAACTTATAAAGTTTTACCACAAGAAAATGATGATGATGATCAAATGATCAACAATAACAACAAGACTTGATGTAGACTTCAAATCCAAGCTTAGTCTTTACTCCAAAAACACTTTGACCATCATTTTCTCTAACCAAATAGCTTTTATAAAACCCAATTAACTTCAGCCCCTAAAGTGTACAAAATCCTTCTTGAAAACCCTTTAAATCACTCCCAAAATACAAGAAACACACTAGGTAGTCATATTCACTAGTGTTCTTATTAATTGATCTTCAAAAATTTATGGAATGGGTGTTTGTGGTGGCTTAATGGGACGGCAAGGAGGAGGGAAACAAGTGAGGAGATGAGATTTTTTTTTGAATAAAATGAGATAGAGTATGGTGCTAGCTCTTTATAAAACTTATGCATGCATTACATGCATTTTGGAAGAAAAGTATTCACACATGGTTGAACCATGTGGTTATTCTTGTGCCACCCCACATGGGTGTGTTTTTAGTGGGATGAGTTTAAAAACTTGTCCCACATTTTGTAAATGCGAGTATTATCAAAGTCTGATATTTAAAAAGGTACGATTTGTAGTCGTTTTTCGTAAAAAGTAAAAATAGTACGAGACACGAAAAATGAAAACAAATGTAATAAAAATATTTCTACAGAAATTCGATAACATAAACGTCGATACTTAACGTAGGATTCTCCGGTTCTTCGTTGACGTTACTCAATTTGCAAACGTAAACCCTAATTTCTTCCGGTTAATAGTGAGTTCACATCTCAACATAAAAATGAAAATTTTATTTAATACTCGAGAATAAAATAACGACCTGAATTTGACGGATTGTCACATAACTCTGCAGTCATAGGGCTGCATATATAACAAAGAAAAATTAAACATTACAAAGATGTGTGTGTAGTGTGTGTTTGATGATCGGTGTGTATGTTTGTTTTGTGTTTTCAGTTCGTTTTTGTGTTTGAATTAGATTAGTGTGTTTGTTAGCTATGCTTACCTCTTTGGTTAACCTGCTTGGGAAATTTTGGAAAAGTATGAAAACTCACGAATTAAAATAAGAAAAGTCAAACCATGGTTTTTTGATCGAATGACATAAACGAATTATGAAAAAATAAAATAATTGTTTATTACTTTTGTCTTCTTTGTAAAAGACAAAACTATAAATTTATCGAGTAAAACTTTGTTTGAATCGAGTAAAAACAATTTTTGACGTAAACAATAACACTAAATGCCCACGTGTCGATATTCTAATGGAATCGCGCTTTTCCAATTTGTCGTGAAATCGAGCCTTCTTTATTTGAAATTTTTCAATCGATCCTTCAATATATGAAATTTTTTCATGTAACCAAACTTAATAGTAGAGAAGAAAAAAATCTCATGGCTATTGTCCGACCTTGGCCCTAATTAATATCTTGGTTATCTATTCCTATTTTAAATTCCTTTACTATCTAAACCATGTTATACCAATGTCATCAAAATCCTAATTCTAATGGAAAAGGTGAGTTTTTTTTTTAGCCCTAGAGATGGCACGGTTTTGATTGGTGACTACAATCAATTCAAGGCACTTTACCCTATGCAAGCTAATAACAAAAGCTAAATAGAGCAGTGAACCTTATAAAAGAAAACTGTATTAACCATTATTAATCGATTAGAAAGTTAGTTTTTTATTTAGTGCAATGATTTCTTCTCTCGGAGGTGGGCATCTCATTCTTTAATGACGAGGCGTCTACATCATCCTAAGACCTAGACAACAAGAATCTGTCACAATTAAAGCATCCGCATAAAGCATCCTTATTGCTTATTGATAATCTATCTAAGTAAATAAAGCAATGGTGAGTCATTGTTAATCCCTAGCTCATATCGACTTTTCTCCACTTAACCGAATAATTGGAAATATAATATACAAGTAGTCTACATGATCCCAACTATCCAATGAAATCAAAAATGTACTTGTTGAATTATCTAGGTCACCTTTCTAGTCAACCACGATCAATAAATCAAAGGCAATATCCAATTAACAGTTAAGTCCCAAAAGCGTATCCTAACACACACTAAGAACAGACAGATATTTGTGTAACCATAAATCCTAGATGTAAAATCACTATAAGAGAGCTATCCGGACTTTAGATCTACTGGTCCATTCACTAGATCTAGTTGAATGATAGGACGCATAACAAAAAGCACGTAAACAAGTATAAAATTGATAAACATAAACAAGCATACAACGATTAAATCAAGAATCAAATAAATCAAAAATACCAAACATTCCAGATTATTCATAATAATGCTAAATACCCAAGGTATTAGCCTTCAAAGACACATAATAAATATAAAAGCAATTATTTAGACCAAGGTAAACAAACCGAGTTTAACGAATGAGTACCAAAACCTAACGATTTTACTAAAATTATATGGAATACCACGATGTCTTCTATGAGAATTGATAACTTTGCTCGACGCTCTTCTTGCTCATTTTCTCCTCTAAACAATCAACTATTTATGGTTTAGGTATCGAGAATATAAATAAGCAACACTGAAAACTTTATTTTTGATTTTTTCCAAATTTATAGGTCTGGAAGTCGGTTGGATACGGCTATCTAATGTTAGATACCGGTGTATTGGGATTTTTCTGTGGAGTATGGGACTACCCTT
This sequence comes from Tanacetum coccineum, assembly GCA_026074375.1. NCBI lineage: Eukaryota > Viridiplantae > Streptophyta > Magnoliopsida > Asterales > Asteraceae > Tanacetum > Tanacetum coccineum. The sequence continues at coordinate 24,776 of BQNB010060499.1, forward strand.
TGATATCTTCCAGAATATTTACATACTTATATCGTGAATACGCGTATTGAGACACATCTGGATAGCGGCCTATTGATCTTAATCCTTCTGTGGTCCTTTGTGGTGATGCAGGCACGGATCACGCTGTTCTTTTTGATGGATACGGCGTATTGGTCTTCCGAATTAGTAATCTTCAAATATCTTCATTTAACTCTAGAATGCGCATCTTATTGCTAACTTTCACCATTACCTCTATAATTACTGCAATTCTCAAATAAATAAACGATTAAGTAATAATTTTTTGCAATAACTATACAAAATGGGTTAATAACATGGGATAAATGATGCTATAAAATAGACGTTATTTGATGTCATCAATGGTCGTGCCCAAAGTGTAGTAAAGATGATTCTTTTTTCTTTTTGGTAATCTAGATCAATATCAGTAACGAGAAACAGAATCATTAAATTATGAAGTAACTCTGATCCATATCTATTTTTTAACACTATGTCTGTAGCAAAAGGATAAATAAACTTAATCCATTGAGACTGATATGTTTAACAAAACTACACTCAGGTATTTCTGGGAGCATTGTCATTTTGCTAGACGATTACCAATGTTAGTATGTTATATTCTATGACTATGACTTTCACAAGTGGGAGCGGTTAGGAAGTGCTCACGTCATACGGATTTTTTATATGGCTAGAACGTTAGCCTATGGGGTCACACATGGATACTACTCTATTAGTAAATTTAATATATATATAAGTGTATATTTATTAAATATATTAAATAATCTAACGATAGTACTTAATAGTCGTTAAATAGTTCATTTACGAATAATTAACCATTAATCCCTTAATTAATATGTAATTGTATATAATAATTAATTAAGTCAAAAATTCAAACATGGGGGGCTTTTAGACTATATGGTCCGGCTATAACAAGGGAAAAAAGGATACAATGGATGACTTGTTCCTAAAGCCAAGGTGTAGAGTTTATGAAACCCTAATTCTAAACACTATAAATACAAGGCTTAAGGTTCTCATTCATTATCCCTTTTCCCTTCTTTCTTCTCATCTTGGCCGATCCAAACACCCCATTGTAAGGGTTTCATTTGGTTTTGTAAGATAAATCAAGAACATGGGTCTTGATTTATCGTATTCTTAGAGAACTAGCATTCAGTAGTATTGATTAACGTGTAGTGTGGATACACGTAAAGGTTACTGCCTTTAGTAACTTGATTTTGGTATCAAAGAACACAAATCATGTTCTATACAAGCTTCGTTGTTCGTTTGCTTATTTGCTAAAAGGTGCGGAAACTCGATTTACTTTTATGTTAATTATATATACTATATGAGATCTTAATCCGCTGCGTAACTTGTGTAATATTACGTGTAATATAAGGTTTTTAGTTAATTAATTCCAATAACCCAACACTTCACATTATTCTTCTTTGTTCTATAAAATATAAAAATTTATAAAGCTTATATAAATTTGTAACAATTTAAAATTATATGTAAAAACAAAACTTAAATGCTTACTTTAACAAGGAAACCCTTGAATCTTCTTCCTGGATTCTTAAGTGTCCACATAATTTGTTCATAAATTGTGTGGTGGCTTATAATCACAATGAGTTCGCTTCTCAACATTTTGTGGAGAATAACGATAAGAACGGGAGAAAGAACAACTTTTCATACTTGGGGTTATGAGAAAATTAGGTTTGATTAAAGAGAGTGGCAGGGAAGAGACGTTGTGGAAGAAAAGGGGTGGGTCGGGTGGGTTTTATCAACAAATAAAGACATAGGATAGGGTTGTATTATTATTGACATGGGAAAAAATGTAGGAGGAAAAAACTGGTTCCACATAGGCAGTAAAGGAATGGCAATGCTACACAAGTAGATCAAAATTCAAAATTTTATTTTCTCGATTCAAAGCCTCATTGTATGCTTTCATATAGTCCTACTTGTTTTCTTGTGTATTTTCAAAAACATGTACCCTTGCCTTGTATTTCTCAAGTTCTGTTTTCAACAAGTCATTTTCTTTCTTGATAGTCTTACTAATCTTATTCGTTTTCTCGGCTTCAAGTTGCACATTCTTAATTAATAATTCAAACTCAACATTTTTTTGATCATGGACATTGTTATCTTGTTCATTATTTTCACTATTACCCTCCATATTTGGATCATCAAATATGATATTGCTATCAATTTGATCATCATGATATGTGGGTTTAATAATTTATGTTCGTTCAAGATAGCATTGTTCATGATCACTTTTTATGAACATATCATTGATGAAACTTGTTTGAGAATCATTTACCTCGTTTGCAAAGTCTAAATTATAAGACGGTCCAGCTTTAGAATCATTGTTGACGGATTAAAGTTGTGCCATCATTATGCATGTCACATTGAGCTCTTCCAATACCTCTTCGTTAGGAACGTCAGCCAGCAAGAAATCATTTTCCTCGTTATTCAAATCAATTCCAACTTCATCTTTCTTTGCTAGTAGAATCTACTCTTTGAAGTAATTTTAATCACGAACCCTTGGCTTTGGACATACTCTTGCCAAATGACCTTTCTCATTGCAGTTTATAGCACTTGACGGTTAAGGTGTTTCCTAAAGTAGCACTTGTCCTTGGAACTCTTTGCACATTTGTATTGTTTCCATTAGCTTGTTGACCATAAGCAACATTCCCCGAATTCGCATCAATTATGCCCGTGTTTCTACCACCATTTACAACATTCTAAACATTCACACGACCATCGTCTACATAGACTTAATTACGGGTGTTTGAAGATACACGAAGACGGTTGTTCGTTGGTGTGGAATAGTGCTGAGTGATTTCTTTTTCCTGAAGCATCATTGTTGTAGTCAGACTATCTGTAGGATCATCATTACTTACATCTCCTTAAAATTCATACGATTGAGCCTCAACATCAAAATCAGCTATAAACAAAGAATGGGTAACATAGTATGCTCATGATGTAGGAAAGTATGTGCAACATAATGGTTTGCAACGAGAGCTAATGGATCATGTGTTTTGACAGATCTTTTGGCTCTTGAAGCATTCATACTTTTCTCATTCTGGTTTAGGTAATCCTACAATTGATCATAAACAGCATCATGAAGGTTTTTAGATTGACGAACCATGGTGACATACTTACTCCATTTAGGGTGAAGTGAGTCGAGAAACTTTGTGTGTTGTAGCAGTGGCTATGGGTAAACACTTATGACGTTCAAGATCATTCATGATTTTTGAGAAACATGAATAATAAGAATCAATAGATTCTCCTGGCATTTCTGTAAACTTGTCGAATTCATCAAGAAGTCTTGAAGTGCTTACTCAAATCAGTACCTTGCATAAGTCTTCTCACCCGTTGCCACATAGCTTGTGTAGTTTTGCATGCGTCTACAGCATTATAAATGTCATTTGGAATTCCCAACATGATTGCATTCATGGCATCTATATCTGCTTCAAAACGTTTCTTGTCATCACCCGTAAGATCTGCCTCTTCTTGAACTCTCTCAAATGCTAGAACATGAGGAGTTCTAGTCAGATTCCTTTGATATGTAATCGTCTTAATCTGATATGGACCATTCTCAATTAAATCTTTAAGCATTTTACCATAATCCTTCTTTCCATCAATGTACCTCATAAATCTACTCGCCATGGAACATAACAACCCTTCTCTAGCATCGGAGGACGATTCCTTGAACTGGCATCAACAATCGATTGATTATGAAAACTAGCCATCGCGCTATACGAATCTTTTAAGACGATAATGAATGATACATGTGAAATGAAAGTATAATGAACAATTAAAAGTACAACGGTTTAAGTCCAACAAAATTCGTCTAAACAATTTCAGCCCACTTAGTAATCATAATCCAATAACCAATTCAAATCCTGAACCTTGATTAAAGAATTCACATAAACCTTTTAATCGAATTCGGATTCGCTTTGAAGACCTTATTCACAAATGAGGAACCAATGTAACCACGAATGAAGAACTCTAATTTCAGAATTGATATCTACTGAAACCACGAATGATGAACTCTGAATTCGGAATTGATATCCATTGAAACCACGAATGAGGAACTCTTGATAAGACCCAATTCATAAGTGTACAAACTACCAAATTCAGATTTTGCCAAAAGACTGAATTTACAATTATGAAACACCGAATTCGTAATCTCTAAAGGACCAAAATCACAAATGAGGTGCAATAACCGTGTATCCGAATTCGTATCACACTGAGCACCGAATTCTTTAATCATGAATGAGGAAAAATAACCGCTTGACCGAATTCGTAAAATCTAGAATACCGAGCACCGAATTCGTTTTCGTAACCGTTTTATGTCCGAATTCACACAAATGAATACCGAATTCACACTTGATAACCGTTTTATTTCTGAATTCTCACAAATGAATACCGATTCACATAAATAACCGTTTTTCTTCCTAATTCACACAAATGAACACCGACTTCGACTAAACTACATGATTTTAAACACCAAATCGATCCCAAACTGGTCTGAATCCAATATTCTTGCATTAAAACACGAATATACACCAAAATCTTTCACGCTTATACATACAACACACCAAATTCAATCACAATAACCACGTAGAATATTGAATTCATGTCTAAACAACTTGTATCGAGCAAAAATCAAAAACTAATGTAAAGAATCCACTCTTTTTTGTATAATTTGTTACTAAATAACGTTTTAACACAAAATGATAGGATTTTATGCTAAATGAACTTTAAATAGTAAAAATAATATCAAAAGAAGCCGAATTCTTCATAAAACTCATATCGAATTCGATTTTGAAAGAATTGAATATGATTTACGCACTCTGAATCACCAAATATCAAACTAGACCTTCTCCCAGCGAATGATACCACTTGATATTAGTCCTTTTAGCATTATATCATGTTAAGGAATGTTTATGTTTAGAGAGAGAAACTAGAGAGAAAGAGATTAACAAATGATGTCTTTTTATAAAATTAGAAGAATTAAGAATTAGGAATTACAAGGAATGGGGAAGTATCTATTTAAATCTTTTAATTCTATCTAGTTAAACTACTCTCATTTAAACTAAGACTACTTAGCTAATTGGACCAACTTTTAAACTTTATGTTCAATTAGCTTTATTACAAATTATTAATTACTAAAACTACTAAATATTACAAAACCAATTATAAGAATAATAAAAACTTTTTATATTCCTAACAGGTTCAAACTCAATGGACAAATTATTTATCACAAAACATGTATCTATCCAAAAAAATTGTAATGCCATAAACAGAAAACATAAATAATTGATCATTACAATCACACATTGTTTCAAAAAAACACACATTGATGATCTTTTAGGTCAAATGCATACTCGATTTCATAAATTTAGGGTTAAAATATATCCTAAAAAATAAGAACATTAATCATGAATATAAAAAGAAATAAAAAAGAAACTTACAATATTTCATAATGAGTGTTCGATTTTAGTTTTAGAAATAAAAAACAGGCCATGAGATTTTGCAAACGTTACTTTCATAACTTGGAAAAATTAGAAGGGAGAAATGTCTGGCCAAATCACCAAAAGAAACAGATATAAAGAAAAAAATAAAAATTAATTATGAGATATTTATGGGAATTAGACATGTGTTTTTTTTAGTTTTGGAGAAGTTTTTCTCTCACAAAACCTTACTTTATATAGGTGGTAGCTATTCTTGGATATTTATTTAAAAGAAAATTTATATTCATAGAAACATTTAAAGAGGTAGAAGATTAGGGGATATTAGTCAATTCAATTAGTCGACGTACAAAAATGAACCCAAAGTTTTCCTACAGGAAAGTCGCCTGCAATTTCTAAACCACAAGGACTAAACATGCAATTTGATTAAACTACAAAGACAAGTTTTGCAATTTACTCCTAAGAATATAAACATCAACGAATTGAGTCGTATGTACTAAAAAACGTAACTTGTCTCTACTACTTATAAGAGTGAATTCTATTCTTGAAACATAAAAATGTTTAAAAATGAGTAAAGTGTATTGCCTAATATACCCCTTAATACCCTTAATACCAATGGTTTAAAAAACGGTTTTTAAATTGACTCGGCCGAGTCACCAGGTCACGGTTCAACCGGTTTAACTGGGTTTTTTGGCCAAAACCGGCTTCTGGTCTCCCAACCGCTTCACGGTTTGTTAGGCTATCACATCACATCAAACACACACGAAACTAAAAGAAATCTTAAAGAGAGAAAGAGGGTTTAGAGAGAGAAACAAAAGAAAGAAAATTGAGGCTTTTACTATGAGAAAATTAGAAGCAACACCCTCCTAACATTCTAGGAGGGTTGTATATATAGTACAAGAGACTTGGACTCCTTATGGAGTCGTTTGGGCTTTTATTTGGCCGAACCTATTACCAATGGGCTTAAAGTCCGACACTTAGGCCCAATTAGCTTAAATGAATTCTCGTAAACTACGTTTTTCCTATACAAGGCTCGAGAATATATAATGACCATCACTTTACATAAAAACACGGCTAACAATCTCCCCCTAAGGGGTGGTCATTGAACTTATGGCTTTATGACTTGTGACGTCTTAAATCTTAGAGCCTTGTGTTCATGGGAATTCTTTTGAAGTTCCTTTTGCATGCTTATGATCTTGGATCTTGATCTTTGACTTGATATCTCTTAACTTAATCTGGATATCTTTGTCTTTAGTCTTGATTTATCTTGACTCCTAAGATCTTTAAATCTTTATCCTTGAATCTTTATGCCGCCTTACGATCTTGTGTCTCCACCCTCATACTCAAGGTATTGAAAGCTTGCTAACAATCTCCCTCAACATTTTCTTTGACATAATTACTTGTATCACATTATGAAATTAGTATTACTTGATCCACTTATAAGATATATCTTTGTTATTATTCGGCAATCTTGTCGATACTGTTCTTTTGAGGAAGTGCTTGTACATCAGAGATTGCAGAAGACTTTGACATATGTACTTGAGCTTTCATCATGTATTTATCTTTGTCGATTGAGCATAAGGTGGTAAATCTTGACTCAGCTAGAATGAGGTTGTAACGGCGTCACTTATACTTGAAAAATATTGTTAGTGATAAACAGCAGATATACACGAATATGGTTTTTTCATTCGTTATAGTTCAGTTACATTAACCTCCAGTTCTACCAGGACCGTTTTACAGTATAAATATTGTACCTATAATCAGGTAGGTTCAATTTAGAAGAGCCTCCTTGACAGGGTTTCTAGCTTGAAGTGTTAGATCCTCTAACGCAATTGCATTAGATTCATCGTACTTGCTTGTTCTCATTACCGGAACGTCTCAAAGTAGACAGCACGGTAAGAGTAAATCAGATAGTTACTATCTTTCTGATTGAGTCATCGATATCCAGTTGACACAAGCTTGATTCATGTAGAACCTCGCAAGTCACCTACCGCAGAGCTGTTTAATGTTGACTCTGGAAGGATTTCCATTCATCACTGTGAATACTAAAGAGTATCACTCTGAATGTTCTGGCAATTACCACAAGGATAATGCGTAGGACTTTTTGATACCAAATGTTGTATAATGATGTACGACATTTTATATATTGGAATTTGTGTCCTAGTTAGATTTTTGGTAGATCTCGTTGGCTCTAGACTCTATAAGTGCACTTTTGTTATTTGGTGATCAGAGGTTGGAGTGGACTGCCACATTTTCAATATCAACGATCTCGAAGTGAGAAAGCCGATAGAAGCGTGTTGATCTCCGTGAGAAATGAAACAAACTTCTTTTGAGAGAAGCCTTAGTAGCTGGGATGGGTTGTGCAATGCATCACTGGGTCCATGTTGACTTGTCTTCAATACCAGAATCATCTTTGTGATTACCGATAGATTATGCATTGACCCGGTTCTCTATCTAAAGTTGTGTGGAGGGCTTCTTTCTTTTCACCCTTTATCCATACTTTTCTTTTTCATTCTTCAACCCCTTCAATGTTATTCCAACGCGTCCTCATTATCACCATGTTGGGTTTGTTTCGGTGATAACTTATGCCTTGGATAACATTTATCCCAATCTCACTTTACTCTTTTTTTCGATCATACCTAAGGACTTCTACTCTATCTAATGGAGTGTCCCTGGGTAACATTTCCTTCAAGTAGATAACAAGTAGGAACGAATCTACAGGGCGAACAAAATTCCTAACCTTAACTGCCTTATAACACCGTAAGAAACAACAGTTGGTTAGTCTGGTATTTCCATAGAAGCCATAAAACCATTGAAAAAACAATCAACGTGTTCAAGAAATCATTTGTAACACATTGAGAGTTTTCTATATCACCAAAAAGCTCCCCCTACACATATGCATCATATTATAAAAGAGTTTTGCACATGCGAGGACGGGAACACACTTATATTCAGAAGATCTTATCCTTTATTAAGCCGTATTGATTATATTTTAATCACTATTATCCCCCTCAAATATTGCATATGTGTTGACAATTTTTGACTTAACAAGTTAATTAAAATACAAGTTAATGTACGTTGATCCATTTGTAATCATGGGGAAAACAATGTAGCATGCCAGAAGAACTAGTTGATATTAATTATCAACCCCCTCAATAATAGATTAGAGTGGAAATTTGGAGTGGGAGTTTGTTAAGCGCACAATTTTGAAAGATTTTAAAAAAAAATTGAAAATATCTTGAAAAATTGTGCTCAACAGGAAAATGATTTTATATTTATCTTATTAATTATCATTTTCTTAGTGCTTCTCTTGAGCATTCCAAACTTTGAATGTTTATATGACTGTGCTCAAGACCGAGAAGATATGAACTTCCCGTTGTTTAGGATAAGTGTACAAAAATGAACATTTTCTTTTCTTTGGAGTCCGAGTCCTAAGCTGCCATGTACTTAGAAGTCGTAGAGAAAATTTAAAGAGACATGTTTTGAAAACTTTTGAAACTCTCGCTCGAACTTCATTTATACACCCGTGTTAATATTAATCAATATTTCTAGATGCGTAAATGTTATCGATTTACGAGAGACATGTCGGAGAAGATTATTTTTTGTATTTTTGAAATTTTTTTGATTTTGTATTTTGCTTTTATAGATTTTATATTTTTATATTTTGCTTTTCTGATAAATATATACAAAGAAATTACTGTGATTTTGCAAGACGTTTAATCTCCTGTGGAGACAAACTGCGCATACCAAGGCGACAAACCAAATAATAGAACAACTCTCTCTTTCTCATTTCTAGTTCGATTTCGTGATCGATTGTATGAAGTGAAGTGTTAACGGGATCCTACACAAACCTATCCACCGGAAGGGCTTTGGTAAAGATGTCGGCCAATTGGTAATCATTCTTGAAAAAATACAGTTCAATCGTACCCTTTTCTACGTGCTTCTTTATGAAATGGTAGCGGACAGTGATGTGTTTCGTTCTTGAGTGTTGGACCGGGTTGCAGGATATGGCTATGGCTGATTTTGAATCATAATAGATTGGAATCTTGTTGAAGTGAAAGCCATAATCCATTAACTGTGCTCGCATCCAAAGGACTTGGGCACATCAAACGGATAGAGACACGTATTTTGCTTTCTCGGTTGACAGCGCCGTACAATCTTGGTTTTTTGATGACCAACCTACTAGCTTTTCGCCTAAAAATTGAGTTCCACCGGAAGTGCTCTTGAAGGTGTCTTTACATCCCACATAATCAGCATATGAAATCCAATTAGTTCAAAACCAGAATCTTTCATATACCAGAGACCCATATTGACAGTTCCCTAGAGATAACGAAAGATCCTTTTAACCTCCTTGAGGTGCTTCTCAGTTGGCTTAGCCTGGTTGTTGGGAATTATATTTGAGTTGATAAGACAAAATATATGAAAGATGAAGGACTTAAAAGAAAAAGGAGGAATTCTTCAAATGATGGAAGATTTCAGAAGATCTCCTTAAAGAAGGAAACAAGATCAACATTGATGACTTGCTTAAAAAGATAAAGATAAGTTATTAATGCTATTAATTGTTGATAGGAAAGATTTAATGTTGATTGATAATAATTTAATAGTTTCCTAATTGTATTATGTTTCCTTTGTAAAACCTAATATCTCTAGTATATAAAGAGATACAGGTTATTAGGTTTAAGGGTGTCAAGATGTAAACACCAAGAAAAGTGTGTGTGTGTGTTCTAACCGTCAAGTCTTATTGTAGACTGTAACACCCCCATTTTTACATATAGCAACAAAAGCTAATCTGGGGTATTACTTCATGGAAACAACAATCATAATCATAGAAAACGACCTAAAAGAGACGTTTATTCAAAAGATATGTTATCATTCATTTCAAATCAGAGTTTTACAAAAGCAGGTCCCACAATCTAGAAACATAAAATGTGAATGATAACAAGTTTTATCCATCTTCGAGTCCATGCCACTCCGTTC
>BQNB010060500.1:0-35518 GCA_026074375.1 Tanacetum coccineum
TGACGTGAAATACGGGATATTTTATCAAGGATATTTAAATGCTAAGATGGATATCTTATATGTACAACTTAGATCAAGAAAATGGTTTGATGAAACTGTTTTTACGAAGAAAAAATTAAAGAACATACACTTTTGGCTTTAAGAGCAAATTTTTGCAGAGGTTTCTTGCTTTTGTAAAAATTGTGTGTTTTTATTTTGTTGGGGTATTTATAGGTGAAGTTGGAAAGGTTTAAATATTTTTTAAACTTTTTATTTTTTTAGAAGAAGTTAAAAATGGTTTGGTAACCCCTTTTAATGCTGTCATCCCAATTGTACTATCCTTTTCGTATCGGCAATTGTTTCGCCGTTTCTTTGTCATGCACTTTTGTAGGCATGACGTATGGATAACGGTCAAACGGCATTTGACAAGACATATTGGGAAGGGATTATGTTTGTGGGAGTGCGCATTTAATGCATAGTGGGTTATTTGAGTGATATATGGGAAAAGTGGGGACCCACGACTGTTGGATGACAATTAGATAAAGAATATTTGTTCTTTATTTAATGTGTTCAGTCACCAACCTAGGACATTAAGTAACTAAAGACTTAGAGCATTTAGTTACTTCATTAAATGTGTCTCTCAGTGTCATGGGAATCATATTTGGATTTAGGGAGAAAGTATCAGGGAGAGATTAGAATGTACACCACACTGAACACTTTTGATCAGGGAGACTGATCAATCAATGTTCAGCATGCCTAACTCTGCTTTCATCCTTGTGAAAGTAGGTTCATCTAGGGGTTTGGTAAAGATATCAGCTAGCTGATACTTAGTGGGAATGAAGTGTAATTCTATGTCTCCTTTAAGGATGTAATCCCTGATGAAGTGATATCTTATATCAATATGCTTGGTTCTTGAATGAAGGACTGGGTTGTTGGATATAGCAATGGCACTGGTGTTGTCACAAAAGATGGGTACCATCTTATAATGAATGTCATAGTCACTGAGTTGACTTTTCATCCATAAAATACTTGCACAACACCCAACAACAGCAACATATTTAGCCTTAGCTGGGGACATAGCCACTGACTGCTGTTTCTTAGCACTCCAACAAACTAATGAGCCGTCTCATGAATTTTTAGAGTGCCTGTTGCCATTTACATTCTAGGCCCTGTTAGAACAATATACACTGAAAACTTTATTTAAACTAATTTGATTTATAGTCTTATGCCACTATGATTCTTTGAATTCAAGTGTATTAGTAGTTTGTGTAATACTTTTTTCTTTAAGATTTGGGACTATAGACTTGGTGTTTTCTAAAAACAAAAGTCATAGAATTTTAGAAATCTTTTAAAATTTTTTAAAAGTCACATGATGTTTAACTATAGTATTTCCTGAAATATATTTATAGCTTCAAAATATTTTTTACAGCATCAGACAACGGATAATCGTATATCAAAAATTATGTGTTTGAATCATACATAAATTCAGTTTTTGTAAGAATTGATTTCAAACTTTATGGCCTTTCTGTCAAACTTTAAAATAGAAGGGCTAAGTGTGAATTTACCAAGATAAAAAAAAACTTTTGTGTTTTTTCACAGTTGTCTTCTTCTCTAGTTTGTAATTGTGATGAAGGTCCCTTCGTTAAACATAAAATTTTGAGCCATGCTTTACTACTGTGACTCAAGTTATAAGTTTCTAACATTTTTAAATGTATACCTTCATAAAAACATCGCCTACTTGAATCAAATCATTCGAAGGTCAGTTTATACAAACATTAAGATCTAGAAATCGGAGGCCTTAAGAAAATGGGGGCCCTGTGCCAATTGCACGCCTGACTTGCCTAAATCTAGGCTGCTTTGTTTCTTTAACACTGTATATACAAACCAATTTTCCACCAAGTATTTGGCAGACACCTGAGGTGATTTTTCTATCCATATTACAACTTTATGTATATTTGATCATTTCTCGTGAACTTTTGGTACTTAATTAGCTTGAATTGCTTATAGGTTTACTTGAAGACACTACAGGCCCAAGCTCAAGAATCTATACACTTTAGGAGGCGAATACAAGAAAAGAAAGATTTCTAGCTAAAGTTCATGAAGTCCGCCACACTTATAATATAGTGCGCTACACTTTCCTTTGAAGCCAAAACCGCCGCACTTAAAATATTGTGCGCCGCACTTTCTCCCAAAGTCTAAAGAATTAAAGTCTAATAAATGCTATCGCGTTAACTCCTCAAAACCGCCGCACTTATTTGTAATTGTGCCACACTTCAAGTAAAAGTTATTAAATGCTATCGCATTAACACCCAAAGTCCGCCACATGTTTTCCTAAGTGCGCCGCACTTTGTACCCAAACCTGCCTATAAATTGAGGATGAATTTTCATCCTCAAAGCACTCATTCCTCACTATCCATCTTATTCTACAAAACATCCCACACACACATACTTCCGTTTCACCAAGAAACACCTCTATCTTTGAAGGAAAAGATCTAACGATCAAGAATGAAGACGATTTTCCTACTTAGTTATTGAAATAATGGAAGTTTATGTAAAGTATACTTTTGTTACAAACTCCTTAGCCATGATTGGCTAAATCTCTTATGACTGCTCGATAAAGTTACAATAATGAATAAGTGTTTGGTATGATCTTGATCGCTTTAATATTAAGCTTATGTTGCAAACCTGTTATATCTTATCTTATCTATTTTTGCTTATCAACTTAGATTATATAATCATATCGGTATAGGTCGAAAGACCCGTTATGATCTATGTGGTTTTAAAGATTGGTCTATAGTCTTTAACGTTTGTGCTGAGAAATCTACTTTCGTAAATTGATAAACAAAATAAGCTTTAATATAATAATAACTGGATTATTTGAGTGACACATTTTGTCTAGTTAACTAAATATAAGTCTTGAGTTAACCAAGTTAGTTTGTGAAAACATTTTCTGACGAGAAATCATTTTTATAAATTAATGTCCCATCTTCATGGTCAAATCATTTCCAATACTTATAAGTTATTTTTAACTATCCGAGTAGTCATACTTTTTATCACTGGTAATACAAAATTATTTTCAAAATTGTTAAAGTTTACTTTCTTTCTGATTATTTGAACACTACTCTAATCCCTGTGGACGACCTGGTCTTACCTAAAAAGATTATACTACATACGTGGGTTATACTTTTACCTGTGTGTTTCCATATAATTATCCGGTATTTTCAGTCTTATAAATTTAAAGCTTTTGAAACACATCAAAGTTTTTGGCGCCGTTGCTGGGGATTTCTTAGCTGTTCTGTAGTCAAACTCTGGAAAAATTCTTTAACACCCCCCTCTTTTTCAAATCGCCGTACAGTTTTCTATGCTTTCTTAATCATCTAAATATATTAAAGAAATGCTTAAGAAATTTGGCTTAGAAGAATCTAAACCAATGAAAACCCCCATGTCCTCCGATACCAAAATTACGAAATACGAAGAGTGTGAGTCGGTAGATAGTACCAAGTATCGAGGCATGATAGGTAGTTTATTATACCTAACGGCAAGTATGTCTGAAATCATGGGTTTTAGTGTCTGCCTTTATGCCTCTTCCAAGAGGACTCCCAAAACCTCTCACCTTAGAGCGTTAAGCGTATCTTCCAATACATTAAAGGCACTATGCACTTAGGATTATGGTATCCTAAGGGGACCGACATAAAAACAGTACTATATGCCGACTCTGATCATGTGGGAGATTATGTGGACCGAAAGAGCACTAGCGGTATTTTACGTCATGGGATGTTGTTTGACATCTGGTTTCTCGAAGAAACAAACCGCACTGCTAAATCCACAAACCGAACCGAATACATAAAGCTCCGAAAAGGTAATTCAACCAAGCACTATGGATGGAAACAAGCTCTTATCAACTACGATGTTCGACTCGACGATGTCCCGATCATATGCGACAATAAAGGCGTGATTGACCTTAGCAAAAACCCGATGCAACATTCTTGAACCATACATATTGAAATTCATCACCACTTTCTTCGTGATAATGTCTAGAAATGACACATCTCAATCAAAAAAGTGTCGTCTGTCGAAAACATCGCCGACAACCTTACTAAACCCCTTAAACGTGAATCATTTAACAATCTACGTCTTGGTTTAGGAATGATGGAACACATTCCATGAATCGTATTAGTTCGTTTCTCTTTCTTCTGTCTCAATTCTAGTCCGCTTTTCATTTCGTGTCGTGATAATTTAACTATTTCATCCGAAACTAGTTAGATATTTTTAATTTGCGAAATGCAAATTAATTAGTCACTCTTCCTCATAAATCCGTGTCAAAAATTTAAAAGTCTAAAAAATCCTCGCTGAGGGCGGCCCCCATATCTCAGGAGGCCCCAAAGCATATTTGGGCGCCCCCTAATCGATATGGTACCGCCACCAGCAGACACATATCTTTAACACCTAGTCAAAAAAAATTCAAAACTAAAAAACAAACACCCTCTTCCTCTTGTTGCAGCGACGAACACGAACAAAACAACCCAAAAACTCAAAATCAACCATTAAAACTTGAATTGAAGATAAAATAAACACATACAATCATTCCTAACATCATCAATTATAAGTTATTTCATCTATTTTCTTTAAATTTAAGTTTAGGGTTCATGATGAACACAAAAATTGAAATTGAGGATTTTTCATTTTTCCTTCAATTTTGTACA
The DNA here is from genome assembly GCA_026074375.1 of Tanacetum coccineum. NCBI lineage: Eukaryota > Viridiplantae > Streptophyta > Magnoliopsida > Asterales > Asteraceae > Tanacetum > Tanacetum coccineum. The sequence continues at coordinate 4,683 of BQNB010060500.1, forward strand.
ATTAGAACTACTAGGATACAATTTATAACTAATATGCTTCTCTTAGACATATGATTTACATACACTAGTGAGTTTGTTGAAAAATTGATTTTGAACCAAAACCCCAAATTTATTTTCAAATCACTCACGTTAGGAACATAATAAAAATTTTGTTGTGCATTGCTAATACAACTTAAAAACATTTTTAAATACATGCATAATGATCTCATGAACAAAGGTCGAGATACATAATTCATATGTGTTTTTCGACATGTTTGGATGAGAAAAATCAAATTAAAGAGCGTTTGGATTAACTCTTAGGATTTTAATTTTAGGTCGAGTTAATCGTTACTCCACTTTTGTCACGTTTAGGCACACACTAGAAACATTGTGAATAAAACAAGTACAAGACTATAAAACATGGCCATAATATTTTGTTTTCTAGGTGACCATGCCTCGAATCATCGAATTAGATCACCAAAAGACCTGTAACTACATCTCACTCATATCAAATGAATTCAATCAACCATTAAGAAACACCATTGCAAGCTTTGAAAAATGGTACTTTCATGAGGGTAGGGTTGTGAGTCAAAACTTTGAAAACATGAGTCATATCCATGCTAAGTTTGGATTAATTAGCTTTGATTGTTTGTTGAACATAAATGAACAAGTTGTTCCTCGTTTTGTTCTCGATTTTTGTAGTCAACTCACGTTTGACTATAACTCTAAGGGTCATTTTGTGGTGAATTTTTTCATAAAAAATAAGTCATTCTCTCTCACTCTCGAGGAATTCGGTCAAATCTTGAAAATCCCTTTCAGAGGTCAAGTGTCACACACCGACATGTAGTCACTCGATTACTTGTCAATAAGTGCTCTAGTAAAGGTCGTTACAAAACCACTCCTCCCTTTCCAAATGTCATCAAGTCTCTTATTCAAGTTCCTCGACAAGGTCAAGTCACTCGTACAAAAAATAAGAAAATCGTTGTCGTAGATCAAAACGAAATTTTAACCTGGTAAATTCAAACTCATATGAAACCATAGGCTGATATCATTCGTGAAAACGCCATTTGTCGAGGAGGTCATAAGGATCATGTCTCCGCGTGTCTTTGTCATATGCTTTATTGCATTGAAACCTCCTAAAGGGTATTATAATTTCACACACACTTAGAAACTTAGAGAGAGAAAGATAGAGAGAGAGAGTGTGTGTTTGGGAGAACACACTTAAACACACACAAGATTATGAGAAAATGCATTCAACCAACACCCTCTCCATGTGTGGAGAGGGTTAATATACTTACATGGATGGGCCAGGCCGGGCATTCTATGGGCTTACCTTGGACTTTCTATAAGCCGACCCGGTTAGATTACTTAGATATTATATTGAATTGACTAACTATTACTAAGGCTCGTGAGATCAATAATGATCGTCACTTCACTAAAAACTGAATTCCTAACAATCTCCCCTTAAGGGACGATCATTGAGATCTCATAAATGATCAACACTTTTTGTGTTCCTCACAATCTCCCCTTAAGGGGTGATCATAGAGATCTCTCCTTGTGACCTTGATCATTAATCGTTGAAGCTTCTTGTCTTGATCTTGAGTCCTTTCTGTGTAATAGTTGATCTTTTGTCTTGCTTCTTTGCGTAGTGATCATTGACTTTAGGCTTGAGTTTGTTCCTTTATCTTGACTTGTATGTGAATATGTGATCTTGAGCACCTTGAGATTATCAACCAAGAATAATCTCTTTTCTCCATCTTGTAAACTTTGCCATCTTGTGAACTCGTGACTTTTTGACCGACATGCTTATACCTTTCTTGATTTGATAGCTTGAAAGCTTTAAGGATGCATCTTTATTGAAGTTCTTTAACTTTAACACTTCGTCACTACGAGAAAAATGTTCGATATCAGAGTGACAGAGACTTCTTTGAAATTATTTGACTTTAATACTTCGTCACTTCAAGAAAGACGTACGGTATCAGAGTAGCAAAAGTCTTGAAACATGTACTTGAGCTTTCATGATGTCTTTATATTTGTCGGTCGGGTATGAGCATGTGGTTATGAATCTTTGAGACAGTTGGAATCAGGTACCTTCACCTCCATCTTTAAGTATCCTGCAATAAAACAGTTAGCAATAAAGTAGGGGGACGAATATGGCTTTGTCATTCACTCGTGTTTGGTTGGAGTAACCTTCAAATTCGTGAGGATCGACCTGTAATCAGGTAGATTCAATTTTAGAAGATTCTCCTTGACAGGATTTCCAGCTTGCAGTATTGAATCTTTCTAACACATATGTATTAGATTCATCGTACTCAGGATGTTCTCATTATCGGAACGTCTCAAAGCAGATAGCACGATAGGTGAACCAGTGAGTTACTGTCTCACCAATTAAATAGAAAATTGATTTAAAAATCAATCAACGTGTCACTTGCTAAAGTGGTTTTGTGACACATCGAGAGTTTTAAGCAATTTAAAATTTATTAATTGTCGATCCATAACCTGGAACAAGTTTGATTCATATAGAATCGCACCATTGTTTCTTTCTAGTTGTCACAAGCTTGATTCATAAGAATCGCACAAGTCACCTACCATGAGCTTGTTTGATGTTGGGTCGGCATTATTCCCGATTCTCACTTTTTCTCCTTTTTAATCATACCTAAGGACTTCTACACTAACTAGTGGATATCCCTGGGTAGATCCCTCCGGTTCTGGCTGGATCATGGGATTTGAATACCTATACCTAACCACCTTATAACTCCATAAAATTAAGTACATGGTCAGTCTTTTGGGTATTCCATCACAATCAAAACCAAAATCATTGAAAGAGTTCAATCAAAGTGTTTGATATAAATATCAAAAGATTTACACTTTGAGAGTTTTTCATCATCACTAAAAGCTCCCCCTTAACATGTGCATCGTAATCGTAGTACATCCTAAGTGTAGAGTGCATTGAGTCCATTTTTTTAATCATATATTTTAATCACATCTTGTCCCCTTATCAAAAATGTCAAATCTCTTGATATTTTGGATATCAATTGATTCAAATATTCATGGTTTCGGGGAAAATATGTCCAATTATTAATCAAGCCGATTATTAGGAACATTTTTAATGCTCTCCCTCAAATTATAAGGGTATTATATGGTGTTTGAGTATGTTAATCTGAAATTTTTGAATTTACTAAGAAATTCTTGAAAATTCATACTCAAACACTATATGTGCCTAACTTTTAAGTCTACACTACACATTTATGTATTCACAAGATTATATGTACGAGGTTTGACCTGAATGATGAGAACATTATATGATAAAATCATATGGTTCTTTTTAGCATCCGTAGGTCTTCCCCGTAGTCTCTCATAAGAAGTTGTCTTAACTTCCCTCTAAATCAGCAATCCTTTCTTGAGTAGATTCAAAACTTTCTTGCAAGCCGCCTCAAGCAGTCTTGATGTAAAAAGCCCAAATATCCATAGTACACAATTAATTCAAAATCGTAACACCAAAGTCAATTAAGTCTTGGATGTCCGTATTTCTCCTTACACGATAGTGATGATATAAATTGAAACACCAAAGTCAACTAAGTCCTGGATGTCACAATTATACCCTTTAATTAGTCGAAATGATAACACCTAAGTCAACTAAGTCTCAAATGTACTCATTTCTTTCTGCAGAATACTAACTAACTTAAGGAATCATCATACTTATCAAACCTATGAGTACCTCTTTTGTCAACTAATTATACTCTCTTTAAAAAAAATAAGCTTAGAGATTAACTGTTTGAGGAAGCATTTATTGAATCAGTAACCAATCTTCTCACGCTTAGAATAAATCTTCTTACAACACTTCCCTATAGTATCTTAAATGATGCATACTTGAAATCATAAGATATCTCTTCCCTCATGTAGTTGAAATAGTGCACCCGAAAGTAACAAGTTAAACACTGAATTTCTCTACGGTTATGACTTTTGTCTTCCCAGAATGACCTAAAGTAAGAATAGGGTATGAATTCTATCACGTATACTCATTATCTTTCTTGTATATCTATTCCTTCCCCCTTGCTGGTATCGATACCTTAGAATCAACAAAAGCTAGTACGCACATATACTTGAGATCGTGTTCAAAGAATTGATAAGCTTAAATCTATTCCGTGAGAATCAACTAAGTCTTAAATTGCAAATAAGTCCCTAAAGTTTGAAATAAATGACATCTAAATCTCTTATAGTTAATATAAATTAACTCCCCTTGAAATTGTGATCCGTCATTATCAAAAACTTTATCCGTTTATCCCGTGACTTATTTTGAAAGACTGTTTTTAAAAGATTATTTGATGACACATTCTCCCCCTCAAATGATGACCCGTTTTCTATTTAAAGAGATGTTGTCATTGTTTGAGTGGTCGAATTGTCTTTGAAAATCTTTTTGTGATTACTGAAAATACTAATTCATTATGAAGGCAACCTTTTACCAATAAAAATAAGATTTCTCTTATTTTGACAAAGAAATGCACTAACACGTACATTAATTTGTATATAGGAAGCACGGGTTGTGTTGCAAAGTAAACACAAGCATTTGCATGGTCATGAAGTAAACCATGCCTGAGAATAAATTCCCATTATGAGGTCAAGTTTTCTTTTTGAAACACTTGCCTTTAAGATGATGACCGGGTTGCTATCTAAAATAATAGCAAGCCATTTTTGGCATGTTTTGAAAACTTTTGAACTTCTGCTCGAACTTCATTTATAGCCTCGTATCATTATTAAATGGCATTTCTAAGACCGTAAATGTTATCGATTTTCAGAAGACATGCCATTATTACTTCTTTTTATATTTTTCTCATTTTTTTCTGGTTTTATATTTTTGTATTTTGTTTTTATAAAACTTTATAAAAATAAAAAATAAAAATAAAAAAAATAAAATCTTTTTAGGTTTTTATGATCTTATATATTTACATAGGATACAAGAAGATTTCTCTTCTTTGATGATAAATCGCACTGAAGCGTGCACCTTTATTTTCTTTGAGGAACGGGGCCTAAAGTGATATCGACAAACTCCATTAAATGAAGCTCGGGTTATGCACTGAATTGTACATAAGCCATAGAATAAAGATCGAGTTACAGTCTGAAGTAACTGTTAGTCATTTGTTTTAACCAGATGTGTAGAGCAGCCCGAATCCAATTGCCAAGGTATGATTTGTATGACCTGCATTGTACACTTGAAGAGCATGGAGAAATAGAAACATTGGATCCCATATGATTGTTGGGATCCAAGTGGTTAGCATTCCTAGATTCTATAATCTTAGGTGCACTACTCGAACTCGCGTGATTTGTTTCTTTAGGTCTCCATTGAGATGCACTACTTGGTTTTATGTTTCTTATTACAGTTGATTTAACAGGTTTCCTAGGAGGCACTGTTTTAGTAGAAGTGAATCTAGTTAAAAGACACTTAGTTCCAACTATAGTGAAAGTCCTTCCTGTGGGTACCCATTTATATCCAACATTTTTAAACATTTTACTAGTAGGTTTCCATTCTTTCATTTTAATGCTCTTAACAGCCTTAGCTCTAGCTCGATCATTCACTTTAGACAAATATTGTACAACACACAAATCATGTCTTGCATCAAAAAAGCATTTGTTGCATGTTAAGCACACAGATTTAGACTCACTATCTTCTTTAGTCGGACTAGGCTTAGCATTCCTAGTGTGGGCTTCTACTTTTTGATATTTCTGGTTGCTAGTTAATGGTTGCATGATCCTATTGTTCTTTGTTTCACTGCGAGGTTTTGATCTGCTAGCATTAGTAGAACATTTTACATTTGTAGAAGGTACTGAAGGTTTGTTAGTGGTCTGAGTCTGGTGAACATCTACTTGAATTTGTATGTTATTGTCTGATGTTGTACTAGTCTTTGCAAAAGTGAATTTCCTAGCTTTGTTCATTGGTGTAACGACAACTAACTTCTCACTCTTCGATGGGGAACTAGGACATGTGCACTAACATATACTAACAACTTATGAATCTGTTTCGTGTACATACAAGCATAAGCTAACACATTATCCAAAGGATTTGAGGTTCTAACTTGTTCAACTATATCATGAAGAGTGTCAGCATTTTCTTTAGTGATCCTAATGTAGTCTACATGTGCTTCCTTAATGTTCTTAAGCTTTGGGGAGAGAGGTTCCAATTCTACCTTATGCACTATGTGGCAATCACTTTTGGCTTATTCACAGATTCACGACAAGCAATAACACTTTTTCCTTTTAGTTTCCTTAATTCTTCTTTCAATGCCGTTATTCCGAAAACCTTTTTTTGAAGTTGAGCATTTAAATCCGAATTTTCAACATATTTTGCATTGATTTGAGCAATTAAAGCATCACATTGTTCTTTTGATCGAATACGTGTTGGTTTGATCGAGTCATAAAGTTTCTTATAGGTCTGTTTTAGATGTTCATTCTCAGCAATAAGCTTTGACACCCTATGATCCAATTCAATATTTATTGTTTCAATCTCTTCTATGTCCTTTTTGACCTTATCCTTATTCATATTTCTACTTAATGATTTAATTCTCTCTTTCAACTTACTTATAACCGTGTCTTTCTTTTGCGACTGAGCTTTCAATTCATTTAATTCAAAGTATTGATTAAAATTTGGAGCACTTTGATTTCAAACAGAACTGTCCCTTTGAAAAATTTCCCGATTAAGCTGATTATCAACTTCTAAAGAAATGCAATGTTTTTCAAGAGTTATATAACTTCTGAACAGTTTATCATAAGTTTCTTTATCAATGAAATCCTTTTTGTTGAGAAGCTAAGTCTCAAGTTTAAGACACTTTATACATTCATGCACATTCACATAAGCATTATCCACAGTAGAATTTATAAGTATGTTCACTATATCTTTGTTGATGACTTGTTCCAAGAGTTATTTGTTCTCATTTAAAACTTTATTCATTTTAACTTCAAATGTTTTGGACTCTAAACTATGTTTCAATTAAATATTGATCGAATGTATTAAATATGTCCTTTAGTTCTTTTACAAATGGAATAATTTCATCTATGTAATAAGCTTTTGTATGTTCAAACCCCCACGAGCCCTTAGTAATGGCTGTGGCCGTGGTTCTTTCTTTGACAACCATGTCAAAGCCAACAAGATGATGTTTAAGTTTCTTCAAACATGTATTTAACATGATGACTTTAGGAAGTTCTTTTGGAACCTCAACTTTGGTGGGTCTACAAGAAGGACTAGGATGTGAAGAATTCATAGAATTCTGAGACCAAAAGGCTTGTTCAGCAGATAATTCAGTTTATGGAACAAATCATTTTTTAAAATCTTGAGAAAGTTGGTTGAGAACAGCATAATCAACTGGTGTAGTAATAACTTTATTTTCTAAAACCATTGGATCTTGTTGTTTTAAAATCATTTTTGAACGACTCTCTTCAGCAAGCATTAGGGTCTCTTTGGAGTCAGGAATCACAATAGCACTAGTGTTCTTAATGACATTACCATCATAAAGCTTTGGTTCCAACTGCTGAGCTTTCTTCAGATAGAAAGGATTTTGAAAACCTAGAGCTATTTAAGTGGTATGATTCATAGAAAAACTGTGGTTTTGTCAACAAGTGAACAGTTTGTGCTGCGATTGATCTTTTTATAAATAATCACCAATACAACCAGAGCTGTTTGATCTTCTTTTCTAAAGTAATTTCTCTATCAATATTTCTAGATTCTTCTTTCTTAAAATCATTTTTGAGAAGAGTAACTGTTTGCATTAAAGATTCCTTTTCTTTTAAATGTTCAGAAAGAGTTTGTTTAAGACGATCAATCTCGACAGACTGTTCACATGAATCTGAAACGTTATCTTTACTTTTTAAATCAACATTTTGGCCTTCTTTCAAAACTTTAACTTGTTCTTTATATCTTTCAAGCTCAGCAGTTAAAGAATCATTGACACTTTTATTGTCCAGATTAATCTTGGTGCAATTAATTACTTGGCTTTTCAGTTGTTCAATCACAGATAATATCAGTGCATCTTGTTGTGCAGATGAGTTAGAATTCTGAACAGCTGCCTGTTGTGATTCTGTCACATACTGAGAATAAGGAATGATATTGCTATCACTGGTTATTTCAGTCTCTGAATGGTTCACAACATTCGACTGTTCAGAAGACGGCATCACCTGCACACCTTGATTAATCATATTGTTATCCACATTATCTGGATTGTGTACCTCAGTGAGAGCATCTGAACCATAACTTGAGATATTGGCCATGAAACTTGGTTGTGCATTAGGTACGTCATCACAATCTGAATCATATACTTCAACTCCATCAGCTTGAAAGAGTGCATTAGTTGTCACTATGAAAGCACATGGGCCAAAATTAATTCTTTCTCCAGTATCTGCCAAAATTTCAAGTTGGTCTTTGCTCTGCTTCCTGAAGTTGTGCTAACAACATCTGTTGCTTGAGACATTGTATCTTCTTTGATTGAGTATACGGCCTTGCTATATGATCATTACCCGTTGAATAATTACCCACATAACTCAAAGTCTGTCGTTCTGGCATAGCAACTTGATGCATTGGATTTGATGAAGTCTCTAGTTGATTGTTGGATGATGGGTAAGTTGAAGCAAGTATGGTACTCATACATGTTAAAGCTTTGGTTAAGCATTCAAGTGGATCATCAGTTGGAAGAAAGTATGGTGCAACAAGGCTTGAATTAAGTTGTATAGGATTTGCTGATGATTGTAGAGAAACAGCTGGTGCTTGAGATGCTTGTTGATGAATCACTTGAGATGATTGTGGATGAATCACTTAATATGATTGTGGATGAATCACTTGATATGATTGTGGATGAATCATTTGATATGATTGAGGATGAATCACTTGATATGATTGTGGATGAATCATTGATGGTTGAGGATAAATCACTTGAGAAGCTTATGGATGAAACATTGAAACTTGATGAGGAACACTTTGAATCTGTGATTGTGGATTGTAAACTCTCTCATTCATGTTAAACATTTTGAGGTAATTGATGTGTGAAATCAAATTTGTGGACCTTTTGTAGATTAAGTGATTGTTGTTGTGGTTTGAAATCAATTAACGTTCACGGGAATTTACAAATCTATGATTTAAACCGAGAAAAGAATTAAATCTTTCGCGGGATTTTACAAAATCAAGAAGAAACCGTGAAGCAATGATTAATCGTTGTGAAATCGTTGTTGTTGTTGAAGAACTTGAGCTTTTGTTGACGAATAATGAGCGAAAACGATGAACGGTGCACAAACTTTCAACTTAAAATGAGTATCGGTTGATTAAAACTCAAATAAGGACAAACGGTGCAATTACGATTCACTTTGGAGGACAAATGGGTTGTTTTATAAGTGTAAGGACTAATGGTGTAATGATGTTTTAACAAAGGGGGTTAACAAGCTAACAAAGGACGAATGGTGAAATGTATTGAAATCCAGGGGCCAAAGTTGTAAATTTTGAAATAAGTTTATAAAAATAAACTTTTTCCCTCCATGCACGTCATCTTCTTCATTTTAAATTTAGAAATAGGTCACGATTGTATTTTTGTCCTCGCAAAACGGTACGGTTATCGTCGGTTCAATGTGAATATACCACGATGATCGAAACGAGTCCACAATCGCAATGGTATATGAAAGAAGTCTCGTAGGTAACCGACACTCGAAACCAAAAAACCAAAAAAGACTTAAAACGTGTATGTTTGATCTAGATAAATTGGTAAATCGGTTCTTATTGCTTTTGAGTAGTTCTGTTTCAACTACAAACCTAGTTGTTCGGTTAAACTAGAAGAGAAGTTGTTCGGTTATAACATGGAAACTAGTTGTTCGGTTGTCACTAAGTGAAACAAGTTGTTTGGTTCACAAAGCAATGAGTTGATCGGTTCTCAAATGGAAACAGGTTGTTCGGTTTGCAAATGGAACAAGTTGTTCGGTTCACAAAGCAATGAGTTGATCGGTTCTCAAATGGAAACAGGTTGTTTGGTTTGCAAATGGAACAAGTTGTTCGGTGTACTATGTATTGTGTCCTTGCTTTTGTCTTCAACCGAAACAACAAAACCCCAATCGTCCTTGGATGCTAAAATTATGGATCTTTGTCTTCCTTGTCTTCACCGTGGACCACAAAGGATAAGCAATCGTCAAAAAGCTCAAATAAGCTTTTGATACAAATAAGCCACAAGTTTAATAAGCCACGAAAATAATAAATAAGCTAGAACAAAGACTACAAATAAGCTACGTGATATGCTAAAATAAGGACACCAAATAAGTTGTTTGCCACAAAAATAAGTCACGAAAACTTCTTAACAATAAGCTACTAAGAATGAAAAACCATATTCTAGGAAGAAACTGTTTTGAAGAGTAAATATGCCAATAAGAAGTTTCACTACTATATGGGCCACGAAATGAAAACAAATATACTTACTGTTTTGAAGAGTAATATGTTTACACACAAAATGGGCCACAAAAAATCTACTAATGATTTAATGATAACGAAATAAGAAGAAAAAAATAAATTAAGTAAACTAAATACGTATGAGTAAAAAAATAAGCCGAATGTTAGATAAGCCCAAAAACTAGAATAAGCTCAAACCAAAATACCACAACTAATCACAAAAGGAACCAAGATAGAACCATGGCTCTTGATACCAATTGAAGGATATTATAATTTCACACACACTTAGAAACTTAGAGAGAGAAAGCTAGAAAGAGAGTGGATGGGAGAACACACTCAAAAACACACACAAGATTGTGAGAAAATGCATTTAACCAACACCCTCTCCATGTGTGGATAGGGTTAATATTCTTACATGGATTGGCAGGGGCTGAGCATTCTATGGGCTTACCTTGGACTTTCTATACGTCGGCCCGGTTAGATTACTTAGATATTACATTGAATTGACTAACTATTACTAAGGCTCATGAGATCAATAATGATCACTTCACTAAAAACTGAATTCCTAACACTTCCACTCCATACAATCTAGCATTTTTCATTCTCAAAAGAATGAAAAAGACTCAAAACAAACCTAAGGAACTCTTACCTTATGAAATGCTTCTGACTAGATTGTTCAAACATGTTGTGTTCGTCTCTCCTAAGCTAGCAATTAATCACTACCTCTACACATGATTGAATCATGCATCCCTTCGCTCCTCATTATGAGCGAAAGACGAGATTGATTCATGGCAAGAAAAGACCTCGTGACTCAAATGCTAGCTCCTCTTCTACCACTTTAAATCATCCATCCTTATCTCATCCGTTGGATGACACCATTGATGAAAATGATAAAGAATCGTTTCATTCTAACTCTTCTTCTCCTTCTCAAAACGTCTCTTCCTCGTCTAATGTTGTTTCTAGAGTCCGTCAAAACCCTACTCATGAAAGTCAATACTTAAACACTTACCTCTCAGAAACCATAAACCTTCAAACTCAACAACGAGATGCTCACCTAGAAGGGTTAAGGTCAATTGGACAAGCTCTCAAGAACATGATGAGTGGGAAATAGAAGTAAACATGTTTGCATAACTATTAGAGATTCTTATTATTATCTATATTATCTAGTACATTATGCTTTATATTTTTACTAGGATTGGTGAATAATGATTTCATGTGACTTGGATGATCTTTTTAATTTTATCATCCTAACATCTTTCTCTGTGAACTATTTTTAGGAGATTATAACATGCGTATAATATTACTATAAGCTAAATGATTTGCATCTTAGTGTATGACCCTATATTCTTGCTCAAATTGATTGATTCTTAAATTTGGAAGATGCTAAAATCACTAGACAAAATAAAGGAAAAAACTAAAAAATTTCATTTTTCCAGAAAACGGCCCCCATAAACATCAGCCCCCCCCCCCAAAAAAAAATACATATACGGGACCGCCTAACAATATGGGACCGCCAATAGGGGGAACAAAAATTTTAAGTTTGCCTCTTTTTCATGAAAAAAAAAAAAAAAATATGTTTGACCCTCGAACATCAGCCTCTATACTGGAACTTCCCTGTTTAGCCAAACCACCTCTTGAACCTTTTATCACTCAAACCATGCTTTGCCACTTTCTAACATTACTTCCATTATTTAACTCATCCATCCTTCTTCACTCACCATCACCAACCTCTTCTCCCTATCATCTTCACTCTCACCACCAATGTCTTGCTCAAACCACCATCCAAACTTCTCTAGAAAACCAAGAATGTCGGTAAGACAAGTATGGAAGCGCAAGACATCCACTCCAAAATCATCACCTTCTTCCCAAAAAGACTCACCTCCATTTCCTCTAAGAGTCCATCTTCAATCTCCTTCACCACCATCATACAATCCACTAAGAGATCAAATGATCAACCAACTTCACAACATCTCCACCATCCTTGATTCACACACTAACCCATCCAATGCCTACATTCATGTACCACCTTCACCACCACCACAACCAATTCATCCTCCTTCTCATGCTCAAGTTGAATTTCACTCAAGTTTTTGTCATTGTTGCAAGTATTCTAGACACCAATTCCACTCCTTGAGAAATGAAATCAACTTCATTTAATTTCTTCTCACCCGTCTCATACCTCAAACTCGTACCCCTCCAAACCATGTGTCACCAACCTCATCTTTTTCCCTCTTTAATTAATCATTCTCATATGATTAATCTACCTAAATAATCGACCATCCATCTTTTGATTATGGCATCTTCTACATTTCAAGAATCCACTAGTGTAGCTCTATGCCTTAATATGTCTTTATTTTATGCTTATCTACTTTATCTTATAATGATTCATACCATTATAGTATGAATTTATCTTATCTCTTATTTAGCTTCAATTGCAATCAATGCTTCTTGTATGAGCTTATTAAGTAATGAATGAAGCCACTTTATGATTTAACTTGCATGAATTGCTATGAGTGCTACTAGTTGAGAATATATTGTCTTGCACTTGTACCTCTAACTTTGTTTTGTAGCAAACAATTTTCGTAAGATCGATCCATTGGTGCCCCAAATAAGGGGGAGTATACATCAAGGGGGAGTCTTGATATCGTCGAATTCTTTCTTTCTATAACAATTCGACGATCATCCTTTTTATATTTGACAAAAAGGGGGAGAAATTGAATGAAAACTCATTAATAATTTGAAACCTTTAATTTTATACAAAATGAGTTTATATTTTATCATCATCAAAAAGGGGGAGATTGTTAATACAAATAATGTCTAAAAACGTTATTTATATTTTTCGACTTCTCAATGTTTTGATAAAAATAAACGTTTACAAATTATTAATCGTAAAAATTCCATTTCTAAGATTAGTAATCTCTTAAGGTATGAACAAACAAATCATTAAGCATGATTAGTGATCAAGAAAATATTTTTCCCTTAACCATCACATTTTTACAAAAGTATTTCACAAAAATAATTATACAAAATATTTTCTAATTAAAAGAAAAGTTCTATTTAAAACGTAAATTTGAAATTCAAATCCCCCCCCCCCAAAATGGAAGGTTCCATAACATATACAACCTTCCTCACAAAAAGACAAAAATAGGAGCATAGTCTACTGGGCGGCCCCCTTATAGGTCTGGCGGCCCCCAGATATATATGGAACTTCTAGGACCGCCCTCAGTGACCGTTGGGTTTTTCTTGCCTATAAATATTGCTCCATTCCCAGTAGAAAAATAGACCTCTTTGAATGAAATTTTCAGATAACTTTCTCTCTCTAAAAACCTTCTTTCTCTCTCTAAATCTCTTGATCACTAACATCATTTGATCTTGTTTCAAGTGATCTAATCTCTTCTTCTCATCTCTCCTCTCTATCAAGTGCAAGAGAAGAACATTCGTATTCGCCAAGAAACAAATTGTTATTTAGTAATTTCTCTTCTCTTCTTCTAAGTATCAAATCTCTATTGTAATTATCTTGTGTAATAGTGTGATTCGGATTGTGTGTATATCCGATAGTGTAGATCTTGTGAGTGTATAGTGCTTGTAAAGTGGTAGATTGGTTCTAGATAAGATTAGGACTCGACGTTTAGCTTAGTTTCAGCAAATAACGTAAGCGACGTGTAAACGGTTTTCTCTGCCTGAAGGGAGCTTGTTGACGTAGTGAAATCTCGAGTAGGATACTTGGGGAGTAGAGTAGGGCGAAGAAGAGCTTCGTAGCCGAACCACTATAAATCTTGGTGTCTTGGTTTGATTGTTCCTTCTCTTATCTTTCTTTATATTGTTGTGATTGCTATTTAATATTAGTTTAGATATTTACTTTGTTGATTGGTTGAACATACAACTCGAATCTAAGTATTTTGAAAGCAAACTTTTAAAACGTAAAATGAACATGTAAATTATTTAACCCCCCCCTTTCTAGTTTCCACAGAGTTAAACCACAGTTTTCTCTACATCATACCACCATCAAACAAGTGGTCAAGTTAAAAACACAAACAGGGCTCTTAAAAGAATTCTTGTAAAAACTATTAAAGACAATCCTGCTATCTGGTCAAGAAAACTTGATGATGCTCTGTGGGCTTTCGTACAGAGCGTACCAAAAAAACCAATCGGTAACAACACCATACAAACAACTCATCTATGGAAGAATTTTAATTACCATTTTGACATCGAAACACCGTGCATACAGGTCTAAAAGAACTGTAACTCTAGATCTCATCGCTGCTGGTAAAAAACGATGTTTTCAATACACGAATTAGACGAAATTAGACATCAAGCTATGAAAATCTGTCTATTACAAAGCAAAAACAAAGTGACATATAGGGTATCGATTTTATGGGACCCTTTCTGAAATCATACAAATTCGAATACATCTTAGTCGCTATTGACTATGTATCTAAAGGGCCGAAGCACAAGCTCTACCAACAAACGATGCCAGAGTTAATATTACTTTTCTGAAGAAACTATTCTGCCATTTTAGAATGTCCAAAGCTCTCATAAGCGACCGAGGAACTCATTTTTACAACAAGATAATGGAAAAAACTATGAAAAGATATGGAGTTAACCACCGATTCTCTACATCATGCCACCCTCAAACAAGTGGCCAAGTTGAAAACACGAACATAGCTCTTAAAAGAATTATTGAAAAAACTGTTAAAGACAATCCCGCTATCTGGTCAAGAAAACTTGATGATGCTCTGTGGGCTTTTCGTACAGCTTACAAAACACCAACCGGAACAACACCATACAAACTCATATATGGAAAGAATTTTTATCTACCATTTGAAATCGAACACCGTGCATACAGGTCCTTAAAGAACTGTAACCTAGATCTCATCGCTGTTGGTGAAAAATGAATGTTTCAATTACACGAATTAGATGAACTTAGACATCAAGCCTATGAAAACTCTCGTCTATACAAAGCAAGCACCAAAGTCTGGCTCGACAGGAAACTTAAAATGAGAAAATAATTCAAACACGGGAACAAAGTATTACTTTTTCACTCAAAGTACAAATTCAAACAACCAAAACTTAGATCTCGTTGGCTAGGACCATGCGTAGTGAAACTCAAGTATCCATCCAGATATGTTGAACTATATGGAAAAGATGGAAAAATATTTATTGTTAATGGGCATCGACTTAAGTTATATCATGAAGAAGAAGAATATAATGACCTAAGGGAAGTAGTCACTCCCTTCTTTCCGAAAGAATAAACTCTAGAAGCAGGAGTCTAGCTAACGACTCTCCTAAAAAATTAAGCGCTTCTTGGGAGGCAACTCGTGCTTTACTTAAGTGTGGAGGAGTCCCACCTCCACTCATATCCTTTATTTATTTTTCTAAAAAAAACCAAAAATATTTTCTTTTTGTGTGCTTTTGTGTGTTTACTTTTATGCTAATAATATAAGTCAAATATGGAAAATTATGAAGTATGCTCAGGGATAGCTCTCTATGCCTCAGGAAGTAATGTTTTATCTTAATATTCTCTACTTTCTAGTTTATCAGCTATCACATTGAGGGCAATGTTCAACTAAAGTATGGAGGAGAGCTAAATAGGAAAAATTAATCATATCCCTTCATGTTTGCCCTACCAAAATTTTTTTCCAACTGATATTTTAACAAAAATCTTAATATATATGCTTTGAATATAAAAAATGCTCTTAGTAAGGCAAATCCAACCGGATTGACTCTATAACTAGCACAAAACTAGTCCACTAAATTGTGAGAATTATTAGCCTTATAATATATTCAGGTACCTACTTTTTGTACCCAAGAAAATTAATGCCTTTAGCATGTTCGAGTTAAGGTTTGAATGCAATAACAAGTGTCTCATCCATCGTTATGGCTGTGTATTTGTAATTTGTCGCATTTTCTGAAACAGTGGTATTGGTTGAAAATTATATTTGAGTGAGCCGGTAATTTAGTAGCTTCAGAACTTGTGCTTGATCATCATTTACTAGACCGAAGCCAGATTTATCATATGTGGACACATAAAATCCAAAATGTTTCTGTAACACTCCCCTTTAGTGCTATTCGCTGAAGAATCTAAGTAAAGAAATCAAAATTGAAAGATAGAAGTTATGTGTCAAGCCTTAGTTAAAAAAAAGAATTAAAAGTTCAAAGTTTCAAGGCTTAAGTGTTGATCCCAATAGAATAGATCTTTAATCTCTTAGCTTATATAAGGTATAGTTATGCAAGATAAATCTAACACAACTATAGTAGAAACTTTGATTGTGAATATCAAAGACTATGCGGAATCTAGTCAATGATACTAAGAAGAATTACAATGAAACAGTAATGAATAAGATCAATAACAAAACAGTTTACCAAACTTTCAGCCTCAATATAATACGAACACTCTTAATAGTGTTAGGGTTTACAAAACCTTGAAGCTACGAATAGATTAACAGAACAATAAAGGATATCTAGATCTATATACATTATGCCCTAGGACCTCCTTTTATACACCAAGGAGTCCTACAAGGCTTACAATACATTCCTAAGTTATCATGATCTTCTAAACAAATAACTTATACAAATCTTTTACAAAAATATCTCATACTTATCCCGTAAGTAATCTTGATAAACAATCTTTATCTTTATTCTTTCTCTTGTCTTTATCCTTTTGATAGTAGAAACTCTTCTAGCAGTTGTAATCTTTCAGCAGTTGTAACCAGCAGCATTAACTTTATACCAGCAGTACTAACTATGTATAAGCAGTAGTAACTACTTAGAATATTTTCTTTATTCTTCATCAGTAGTACTAAGTTACACTAGCAGTACTAACTTTATGCTAACAGTTTTAACTTTACTCAAGCAGTACTAACATATACTAGCAGTACTAAGTTACATTAACAGTAGTAACTTTTATACTAGCAGTATTAACTACTTAGTAGTATTTCTTCTAAGTCTCTGAGCAGTCTTAACTTCCATTAGCAGTAGTAATATATACTAGCAGTAGTAACTGGCAGTACTAACTACTTAGCATATTTTTCACTAATATCACTAACAACACTAAGTTATGCTTAGCAGCAGTAACTCTAACCTTAGCAGCAGTAACTTCCAAACAGCTTCAAAAAGTCTTTTAATCCCAACAATCCTCCCCTAAACTTGATGTTCATCTTCTAAATCTTTAAGT
Organism: Tanacetum coccineum; assembly: GCA_026074375.1. Lineage (NCBI taxonomy): Eukaryota > Viridiplantae > Streptophyta > Magnoliopsida > Asterales > Asteraceae > Tanacetum > Tanacetum coccineum. Next base: position 22,241 of record BQNB010060500.1, read on the forward strand.
TTCTTGATTAAAAGCTTTATCTTCACTAGGAGAATGCATTCAAACATTTCCATGATTCTTGAGTTATTTTGTCATGAGCTTAAGAAGTTGATAACACATTTCATTCTAATGGTCAGCTTGAAGCTTCTTGTTGAGCATTTTTGTGATTGTTGCAGGTGTAAGTGGATATCTCTTTTCTACCAGCATAAAGATATGCATATTCTGAAATCTCACAAAATGTACTCCACTTTAAGAAAATAGCTTCTAAACTGTCACTTTATGTCCTTATAGATTCCTCCACACTTCACTTTCTACATCAGGTTCAAACATCACTTTTAGATCACCTCATAACACTCTCTCATAGCCCTCATCTGGCCTTGTTAACCCATGCTTAGCTTTAACCAACTTCCAGAGAGTTTCAAGGTCTTCTCTGTCAATATTCTAAAGCATCTAAATCATTGATGAGTACCTCTTTGAACTTCCATCAGCTCTTATGATTTGAAAGTATCCCATCTTTCCTTCTTTGATGATTTTCCAGTCAACAATGATTGGAGGCTTAGTGGCTAGAGGTATAACATCAATTGCTACCTCATCATCAGGAACTATCTCCATATGCTTTTTCATCTCTGCTTCTTCTTGATCATCATCTACTTTAGCTTTTACATTCTCATCTAACTTTTGCTTCTTTAAATTTTTAGATTCAAGTTCTTCTCCTGCTCTTTTAGAACTTCCTTCTGTTCTTATCTCATTGCCTTTTACTAACTCTGTATCCATGTCTACAAATGTGTTTACTCTTTTCATTTCTTTGTCAAATAACATCTGAATATCCTCAAAGCTTTTGGTCTTCAATTAATTATGCTTGTATCCAGCCATGTTTTTTAGATAAGTAGACATTGTATTTCTCTTTTGAGCCTTAGTTGGTGGTTTTCTTCTCTGCTCTTCTGCTCTAAGTTTTGCAAAATGCTTCTTCCTTTTATTCATGAGCTCCATAAACAATCTTGAATTTTCTTCAATAGTCAATTATTCTTGCTCTACTGCCTGTAATCTTGCAGCTAGCTCATAATCTGCATCCATCATAGCTTGAACATTATCCCATTTAGCAATGTTTGCATCTTCTTCTCTTTGTCTTGCAAGCTTCTCTTCTTCTTCCAATTCAACATCTAATTGAGCTTGAAGTTTTTGAGCAACCTCCTTTTCAAACATAATCTGATCTTTCTTCTTCAAAGGTTTTTCAGGCTCAACCATTTTTGTCTTGCCTTTGTCTTTAGCCTGTGGAAGTTGTGATGGTTGTGAAGGTGATGTTGTTGTTTTAAATTCACTTGGTTCTTGAACTATAACCCCTCTATCCTTGGGTTTTGCAGCTTTGATCTCTATTAAAGTCTGAGCCAGGGTCAATTCATTAACAGTTGTTGTAATACTGTTAGTAGTAACTTCAGCAGTACTAACTACAACATTAACAGTAGTAACTACTTCACCAGCAGTAGTAATTGGATCAGTAGTACTAACATCCTTTTCAGCCATATCAACCTCTTTCTCTGCCATATCTTGTTCATTATCAAGAACATCAGTATCAAACATTAAATTATCACCATACCTCCCTTGAGTCTCATCAACTAATATAACCTTTGCATCTTGGTCAATTTCATCAATTTTCCTCCCCTGTTTGGATGCATCCTCCTGATCACCCAAACCTTCATCTTCAGAGGAAACAACTTGAGCAGATCTACCAATCTTGAATAATCTTTTCATCCCTGGAGGTTTTGACTTCCTTTTCCTTTTTAGCTTCTTGACTCTCTTCTTTAATTCAGTAATCTCTGCAGCTTGAGAGGTCTTTGTTTTCTCCAAGTCAAGAACTCTTTGTGATAACCTGGTACAAAGTTCCATCAATTCATTTAGTTTCAGTCTATCCTCACCACTGAGCAGTGAATCATTAGAATGTGTAGGTACACTTGCCACATTTTTAGTATCATCAGTTACAGGTTCTGTAGGACCACTAAGTTGAGGATCCTAAGTGTCTTTCCTCTGTTTCCTTCTAGACTGTTTCTTCTGAGGTTTAGATGTTGATGGTTGAGTAGTAGTGGATGTATGATGGGAATCAATTGGTATCTCTGAACCTTCACCTACTTGTTCTCGTGCTTGAACAATCATGGTTGGAAATAAAGGTGTGTCCCTACCAGAAAAGTCTTTTCCCTGCCTCTTCATATCAACAAAGACCTTCTTAGTGTGAGAAGGTGCAACATAAATCTCTTTATGTTTGGACATTCCTTCAACTTGTTTATCCATGAACACTTGCACAAACTTTGGATACATTAGAAATTTAACCCCACCCTCCAAGTTCTTCACCATATTATCAAAAATGTACTTGGAAAAGTTGAATTTTTGGTTTGTGGCAAGATAGATGACATCAGAGGCCATAGTGCTACTAAATTTGTTCCAAGCAGTAGTCTTAGCACTAAGGCATTGCAGAATTGTATGGATAAGAAATTTCCATTGAGGTGAAAAGAAAGCTTTATAGAATGTAAGCTTTTGTGTAAGATTTTCATACCCCATGAGTGTCAGCTGTTCAAAAATTGTAGCATTTGGCAGACATTCAGTACCTTCAGCATCTTCTAATTGAAGATCACTTCTTACACTTGTCTCAGTGATGATCACCTTCTTCTTATCCACTAGGGCTTGAATCTGCACTTCTCCATTAACAGTTTTCACCTTTGCAGTAGTCCAGAATTGCTCAATACATGAAGTATAGATTGTGGGATTAACCGTTAACGCATATTTGATAGGATGTGCGTTTAAAAAATCCACAATTTGCTCGAATCCATCACTTTCAGTGGGTTTATCTAAGAATGCGACCATGTTGTGTGAACTAGCGAACTTTAGGGCAGCCATTGATGTTGGGTTTTGATGATTAACAATGAAATTGAGTTAGGGTTTATGATTAGAGGGTATAACAAAGATTGAAATCGATTAAGTGATTGAATGAAACCCTCAATCAAAGTATTTATGAAATCACCCTCAACAACATTAACTTGAACTAGCAGTACTAAGTTAAGCCTAAAAGCATTAACTGACCCAACAGTAGCCCAGCAGTAGTAAGTTATGTCTGACATCATTAACATAACCAGCAGTAGTAAGTTTATGCCTAACAACATTAACTAACACTGGCAATAGTAAGTATATGCCTAGCAGCATTAACTTTGAGTCACCAGCATTAACTCCAATTTCGTTCCAAAAAGCATTTCCATCATCAATTTTGATTCTCACAAGCTCTCTTTCTGTTTTTATTCTCACTATATCTCTCAATTCTTTTTCTTACTGAATCACTCTGTCTGTTTTTATGTCACACGTCTCTCTTTCTGTTTTTTATGCTCACCAATTTCTCTCATTTCTTTTAGCTCACAAAGTCACTCTTTCTATTTTTAGTTCACACATCTCTCTTTCTATTTTTATGCTCACCAATTTCTCTCAATACTTACAATATTAATTATAACAAACAGTAGTAAGTATAACTAACAACATTAACATAGCAGTATTAAGTATAACTAACAACACTAATTATACATACCGGTAGAAAGTTAGCCCAACAACACGAACTTGATTTTCATCATTAGCAGCTTTTTCATCCTATTTAAATCATCATAATTTATTATACTAAAGGCCCAATTTAGGTTGACCTTTTAAGTATCTAAAGATCCTTTTCACAGCATGAAGATGTGAAACTTTAGGATTGACTTAGAATCTTGCACAAGCACATACTGCAAACATAATATCAGGCCTTGAAGAAGTTAGATACATCAATGAACCAATCATTGATCTATATAAATGTTCATCTACATCTTCACCATCTGCATTTTTGAGCAAAGCCTTTTGAGTTTCCATAGGTATTCTTACTGTCTTGATATTACTAAAACCAAACTTGTTCAAAATCTCATTCACATACTTGTCTTGACTAATGAAAATCCCATCTTCCTTCTGCTTCACTTACAGACCTAAGAAAAATGTGAGCTCTCCTATAGAACTCATCTAGAACTTCTTATGCATCATCTTCTCAAACTCAGTACACATCTTCTTCCTTGTAGACCCAAAAATGATATCATCAACATATACTTGAACTAACAGAATATCACTTTTGTCCCTTTTGATAAACAAAGTCTTGTCTATCTTTCCTCTCTGAAACCCATTGTCCAACAAATAAGTTGACAAGGTTTCATACCAAGCTCTGGGAGCTTGATGCAATCCATAAAGTGCCTTTTCTACTTTGTATACTCTGTTAGGGAAGTCTGGATCTTCAAAACCAGGTGGTTGACACACATAGACTTCCTCTTCAATCTTACCATAAAGAAAAGCACTCTTGACATCCATCTGATACACCACAAAGTCTTTAAATGAGGCATAGGCTAAAAATAGCCTAATTGCTTCAATTCTGGCAACAAGAGCAAAAACCTCATCATAGTCTATTCCTTCTTCTTGTGTGTATCTTGTGCAACCAATCTTGCTTTATTTTTAATCACAATGCCTCTTTCATCCTTTTTGTTCCTGAAAACCCATTTAGTCCAAATAGCTCTTTTCTATTAGGTAACTCCACCAAGGTCCAAACTTCTTGTAACTTGAATTGTAGAAGCTCTTCCTCTATAGCTTCTAACCAACTTGGATCCTTCAGTGCTTGAACTACCTTTTTGGGTTCTTCTTGTGATAAAAAGCAAGCAAACAAGCAATTTTGAATGTCTTTATGGTTTCTTCTTTGTTCAAGAGTAGTGCTAAGAAACCCATGTTCCTTTAAATTCCTTGTCATTCTTCTTGTTTGAGGTGCTGAATTTAAGTCTCCAATAATTTATTCAATTGGATGGTCTTTGTGTATTCTTGTGGTAGGAACACGACTGACTTGGAAGTATGTATCCAAATTGTTCATGTCAGCCCCTGAAATATCATCTTCAACATCACTAAATCTGCCAATTTCTTCCAATTCATGCATATTTGGATCATCAGCACATCCATAGACTATATTCTCAGCAACATCATTATCTACTATGCCAACAACATTAACAGTTGGACTAACAGTTTTAATATTGTTAGTGCTGTTGACATTTGCATCATTCTCTTGATTTACTCTTGGCTCTTTTGTACTTGTAACCTTACTATCTTCATTCCTTAGATCTTCAGCATCCTTCTTTTCCTCCTCCCCTGATGGTTTGAATCCATAATCAGGAGAATCCTTTGAACTAAAAGAGAATGGTGGATCTTGAGTCCATAATGGTAGCAGTATGTAATCTTTTCCAGGTACTGTCCCCATTCTAGTTTTACCTGCATCATCACATGCTTTTGTACCTGCATTACCATTAGACTAATTTCATGCAACAACTGGCTTATAATTCATTGAATTTGTTAGAGCATCTATATCAAAAAGCCAATTAGGTCCACTTCCTGCAATATTAGGTGTATCCTCACTAAAGTGAACATGCATGTTCTCTTCTACTATCCTAGTTCTACTGTTGAATACCTTGAAAGCTTTGCTATTGGTAGAGTATCCTACAAAGAACCCTTCATCAGCCTTTCCATCAAACTTACCTAGATGATCTTTGGTATTAAGGATTGTAACAGGACATCCAAATGGTCTCATAAAACTTAAGGCAGGTTTTCTCCCTAGAAAAAGTTCATAAAGGGTCTTGTTGTGAGGCTTGATAACTAACACCCTATTTTGGACATAACAAGCAGTATTAACTGCTTTAGCCTAGAAAGTTGTTGGTAATTTTGAATTAGCTAGCATAGTCCTAGCAGCCTCTATTAGTGTCCTATTTTTCCTTTTCGCTACTCCATTTTGTTGTGGAGTCCTAGCAACACTAAATTCCCTCTTAATACCCTTTATTTCACAGAACTGATTCATGACCCTATTCTTGAATTCAGTCCCATTGTCACATCAAATCACTTTCACCCTAAGATCTATTAGATTTTCTATGCCTGTTATAAATGTTTTAAGGATTTCACTAGTTTCATCCTTAGAGGCTAAAAACAAAACCCAACTAAACCTACTAAAATCATCTGTGACAACTAGGCATTACATCTTTTTCATTAAACTCTTTACAAATGTTGGGCCAAACAAATCCATATGCAACATTTGTAATGGTTGGCTGATTGAACTGAATGTTTTGGTCTTACAAGAAGCTCTGTGTTGCTTTCCCTTCTAACAAGCAACACAGGTTTGATTAAATTTAAAAAGTTTTGAAGGTAAACCTCTTACAAGGTTTCCCCTTACCAATTTATTAATTGTTTTGAAATTTACATGTCCAAGCCTCCTATGCCAAAGATTAGATTCAACTGATGTGGCTTTTGCAAAGAGACACGTGAGACCTCCTTGAGGAACAACATTCTTTAAATCAACACTGTACATGTTATCCTTTCTAGGAACTTTAACCAAAACATGACTTTCATCAGTTAACTTAAAGTCTGGAGACAGAACAACACATGCAATATCAGTAAAAAGAACACTATTCTTCTTGTCACACATTTGTGAGACACTAAAGAGGTTAAACTTTAGTTCCTTTACAAAATACACATCTTCAAAGTCTAATTTACCAGTTCTTATTTTACCTTTCCCAGTAATTTTCCCTCCTTTGGAATTTCCTCCAAAGGCAATAAATCCTCCATCAATTTCTTCATAATCTGTAAGATAGGATTTGTTTCCTATCATGTGCATAGAGCATCCACTGTCAATCACTCCTTTATCCTTCAAATCTTACTGTGGATTACCCTGCACATAATGGTAGGAGAATTAGTTTCTTTTAGGGACCCAAGTCATTACTGACTTGGATCTGCCTTGTGTATCAATATAGTCAAATCTTTTAAAGGACATTGATGCACTATTTTTTCTGGAGACATAGTCTAAAACTTTGTGCTTTGGTCTCCAAACCCAACATGCTGAGGCCTTAACAACATTTCCCTTGTTTCCCTTAACAACATTAATAACTGCTTTTGACCTAGCAGTATTAACCCTTGTTCCCTTAACAGTATTAACCTTTTTAGTGAAATTACTGTTATTAGTTGCTGTTATTTTGTTAAAAGGCCTTCTAGCAGTTGAATATTCATTATTAATAACATTTTTCATGGGTCCTGCATTATTAACTGCTGTTCTTGATTGAACAATATTAACTGGTCTAGCAGCATTAATTAAAATTAGGCGAGACCTAGTTAAGACTGTTCTTGGAACCATGTTCCTTTTTGGAATGGGGTGAGTTAATTTAGAAAAAAATTGTTTGTTCACCCTTTGAACATTGGTCCAAACTGTTTTTGCAAATCTTCCATTATTATACCAGTTATTGCAATCATTCTTCAAATGATCAAAACTACCACACACAGGACAAGCTTTGCTGAACATCTCAAAATTACTCCCTAATTTTTGAGACATCTGTTAGTTCCAGTTTCTCTTGTTCCCTCTAGGACTAGGTGTGTTGTGCCCATTTTTATCAACTGATGTTTTCGTAGGAGATTTTACTTGCTTAGTAGACTTAACAAAGTTTATCTTAGCAAAACTAGGTTTATTAAACATCTCAACTGTTTTAACCTTAGACACATCTTCTTCATCACTATCAGATACCCATTCCTCAATAATTGGGGCTCTAACAATAGGCTCAACAGTAGGCTTTTCAACTACAGACTCACTAGCAGACTCATCAACAAAATCATCTAGACTAGGATAAACTAAATCAGATTTTGGTGGCATAAAATTCCCAGTATAGGGAGGTGGGACAACATTATACCCTAATCCTATTTTACACTTATCCATTATCTGTCTGTCTAGAAGTTTACTTATGTTTTTTAATGAATTTTCAAATTTTTGTACTGTAAGTAAACCTCATCCTTTTCTTTTGTAGCAAAATCTAACTTCCTTTTAAGCTTTGTAAGATCTAAATCTCTTAAATAGATTTCACGTTTTAAGAGTTTTATGTTTCCTTATACACAGACTCATTTTAAAAAAAAACTAACAGTCTAGCTTCTACAGATTCTAAACCAGTTTTAAAAGAGACAACACTTATCCTAGCTGTTTTTAAGTCTTTAACTAATTGTTCATTTTGTTCTTTTAGATTTTTTACACATTCTAGATAAGATGAACAACAATTTGAGTCATTAGATACCTCAAAGTTTGTAGAAGAAGTTGAACTTGTTGAAGAATAAGCCATGAGAGCAAAATTGGTTGGACCTTCTTCTGCTTGGTCACTCCAATCATAGCCAAAGCCATCACACTGAGATACTAAGGTATTTGAAGTAGTTTCTTCAACTAGCACAATCCTTCTTGTAGGCTCCTTGTTCTTGCTGTCTTGATTCCTGAGTGCCATGCACTCCCTTGCAAAGTGTCCTCTCTTGTGGCAGTTAAAACACTCCACCTTGGACTTGTCAAACCTAATTCTTTCTTTGTTGGCCATGTCCAGCTTCCTTCCTGTATTCTTAAGGAATCTTCTTGCTCTCATAGTCAGCATAGCAATGTTCCACCTTAAGTCCATCCCTTCTAGATCATCAAAATGGATTTGTTGTAGATCTTCATTATCAAGCTATGGAATACTTGGTTGGCTAACAAAGAAGGAATAAATCACAGCATCACTTAAATTTTCAATAGTTGTTGAGCTATCACCAGCACCGTGAGTGCTAGCAGGATTAACACCCTGAGCAATATTAACTTCTCTAGTTGCACTGCTAGTGCTGCTAGAGGATAGAAAGGCTACATTGTGTGAGTTTGTGGTTGAGCTAGTTGTCCCCTTAACCTCTGATTCATAAGCCTTCAGGTTGTTAAAGAGGTCATTCAAACTAAATGTCTCAATCTCTGGTTTGTTCCTCCACACAATAATATGCATAGTACATTCTTGTGACAGACTTCTTAAGAACTTTTGATTGATGTCTTCTTGAGAGATAACTTCACCATGCATCTTCAATTGACTAATTAGCTTTTGAAGCCTTTCATAGGTTTGCTCAATCACTTCTGTGCTGGATGCAGCAAAGTTTTCATATTGCTGCTTCAGAATATTTTTCTAAGTTTTCTTTGTAGCAACATTACCTCCAAATCAGTTCTCAATTGCCTGCATTAGTGTCTTATCATCCTTTGTATGAGTTAAACTTAGATTGATGCTCATTAGGTAAAGAGCCATCAACAAAGTGCTTCAGTGCTTTCAAACTATCCCTTCATTTGTGCCTTTGCTTTCAACACTTGTAGAGGGATAACAGTCTCCTTATACCATCACATTTTTTGTTACTGGTGCATTACCATTTTCTAATTCTAACGATACTCACCATAGAGTGTAATCCAATGCACTGTAGGTACTATATCCATCCTCATCTTCCAAGATCATACTCACTAGGTTGTAATTATGGGTAGCTTTGGTATGGTTTAGTAGATTGAGTATCCATTACTTCTTGAAGAGTAAATCTTCTTGTGTGTAGTAAAAAGTTTCTTTTATTCAAAGCTTCTCAAAAGCACTGATACCACTTGTTGATCCAATATAAATAGATCTTTAATTCCTTACTTTGTATAAGGTATAGGTATGCAAGATAATCTAAACACAACTATAATAAAACTTTGAATTTGTGAAATCAAGACATGGCATAATCTAGTTCCAATGATACTAAAAAAGAATTACAATAAAAAGTAATGAACAAGATCAATAACAAAACAGTTTACCAAACTTTCCAGCCTCAATATAATACGAACACTCTTAATAGTATTAGGGTTTACAAAACCTTGAAGCTAACGAATAGATTAACAGAACAATGAAAAGATGATATCTGGATTTTATACTTATCCTTAGGACCACCATTTATACACAAAGGATCCTACAAGGTTTACAATACTATTCCCTAAGTTATCATGATCTTTCAAACAAATAACTTATATGGAATCGTTTAAACAAAAATATCTTATACTGATCCTGTAACAAATCTTAATAAACAAACCTCCATCTTTATCATTCCTCTTGTCTTTACCTTCAACAGTAAGAAACACTTCCTAGCATTGTAATACTTTCAGCAGTTATAACCATAGCATTAACTTTTTTATACCAACAACACTAATTGACAAGCAGTAGTAACTACTTTAGAATATTTTCTTCATTGGAAGGTGTGTTAGGGGTTCCTACATCAGCATTACTAAGTCTATCACTAGCATACTAAACTTTATGCTAATAGTTGTAAATTTACACAAGCAGTACTAACGATACCTAGCAGACTAAGTTACACTAACAGAAGTAACTTTTTATATTAGCAGTATAAACTACTTAGTAGTATTTTCTTCTAAGTCTCTAAGCAGTCATACTTTCCCATAAGCACGTAGTAATATATACTAAGCAGTAGTAACCTGACAGTACTAACTACTTAGCATATTTTTCAATAATATCACTAACAACACTAAGTTATGCTTAGCAGCAGTAACTCTAACCTTAACAGCAGTAACTTCTAAACAGCTTCAAAAAGTCTTTAATCCAACACACTTTTTTGTTTTTGGGGTGTTTGGCCCAAGAGTTTTTGAGTCCATTTATCGCGTAATTCTACACAACCATAATATATAGATAAAGTGTTGAATAAAGAGATAAAGTCTGGTAAATACGAACGACGGTTTTTGTAATGAGTTAACGGTATGAGATAACGAGTTTGGAATGATATGAATTTGAAATGGGATTTTGGGATGAAAATGAGGATTTTGCGTGAGTAAAGACGAACACTTGTACAATAAGATAATTTTGTACGAGTATTAATAAAGTGAGTATATATTAGGTCGTTGTCGGGTACATTGTGCGCTTGCGTAGAGATTGATTGTGTTTTGCCTTATTTGAGATTGTGCGGTTGCTTTTGATTGCTGATTGAGGTGAGTTCTCGTAGCCCCACTTTTTACTGTTTTTCCGTTGGGGGAAAATGATACTCAAATGTGTTTTGAAATGTTTTGAATTGATCTGTGCGAAATGTGGTTTTGTTTTTAGGACAAGTTATGTGCTTATGACTGCTATGTGAATATTATGTGTTGTATGATTGTTTGGAGCGGATGGGTACGCCTACCCAGTATTTGTGTGATTATTAGAGCGGATGGGTACGCCTACCCTGGTTTGTGTGTGGTCCTGCCCTAATTTTAGTGCTCCAGCTGGTAGGCCCTTTAGGTGCGTAAGTGACATATGGTTATTGATTAGCGGTGATGCTAAGGTTGTTTGCATATATTCACTGTCATATAGTACTATTGTCCATTGATTTGAGTTATTGGCACACCTTTTAGGTTTAAGGTCAAACCTACGAGCTCACCAACATTATTGTTGACGTTTTCGAGTATCATTTTTAGGTGTGTCAAATCAAAAGGTATGTGAATGGTATTGGAAGAGAAAAGATGTAACCCAAGGGGGCTGAGTCAAGATGGTTATGATAATTGTATTTTGTCAAGTTTTTAACTTGTAAAATGTATGTAAACTCAAGTTTCATGATTGTAAATTGTAAAGTGTATGATCTTGTATCTTGTGCGATGAATGATATCGTCGCATCTCGTGTTTCCACCACCGACGGGGTATGACAGATTGGTACCAGAGCCAAAGTTATAGAGAATGCTGATTTTTATAAAATAAAATAAAAAGCGCAACTATAACCGAAAAGTAAAGTCTATTTTTAGTAAAACCTTGAACATAGCGAAAGTCAAATAACCCGAGCAAGATTTCATTGTATTTTCCTCAATACGCATAACCTAATCAACTCTGCTTAAATTCAGAAGGACTATGAAATGAAATGGGGTCCAATTACTAAGTTATGTTATATTGAGGAGAAGGGATTGTGTAGTAATGGTGACCAACTGAAATTATAGGATGAAAGTGATGAGAACTCTTCGAGTGTTGAGATGTTGAGATTTAATGTTGATTTTAAGGAATCCATGCGCCTTAGGGTAGTGTAGTATGTGCGATGCCCTCGAGAGTGTAAGTTATAGAATTTGTCGGGATAGCGATGATTGATATGATTGAATATGATTGGACCATGCCTTGCCTTAGTGTAGTGTGTGTCGCCTTGAAAATTTTATAGATAGTCGCAGGTAGCAACGTGATTTAGGAATATGCTTTTGTAGATTATGTGTTTTATGTGTTGACTAGTTGTGCATGTTTGGTATCAAACCTGGTCGGTGATTATTCATTGTTCGTATTCTCCCTGATATATATATAATATATATATGTATATATACGGTTACGAACGTCTAATTTCAAACGCGATAATGATTTGTATATGTAAGCATAATGATGCTGATAATTTGGATAATAATATTTTATACTTATACCCTTTTATCGTGTTATCACAGGATGTTTACCCTAGTGCTTGTTAACTCAGAGAGTTCCACCTAGGCTGACGGAGCTCAGAGCTCCCAAGTGCCCGTACCACTTCTTGAGGATCCCTATGAGGCCATTAGGTAGACTTATTTGGAAGGGACGAAAATTAAGACTGAGCCTTTCGAGGACCCCATTGATACTGAGACACCTGAGTCACCCTTCACCGTAGCACCACCTACATCACTACCTGAGAGTACTCCACCCACTTTGGTTCCCATTCTCTGTAGGACCGCGCGTATGGCTATGCGTGTTTCACCTGTGATGTTATCGGGCCTTTCTGCCAGTATGGCAGAGGTGGCAGCTATGTCTGGGTTCGCGTTCTGTAAGAGGTTTAGGTCCTCTTACGAGAGTTTGCCGTCTTCGTCACTGCCAAACCTTCCTTCACGGAAGCATTATCGAGGTACGTCTGAGTTAGTAGAGGATCATAAGGATGATGATGATGAGGAGGATGATGAGATAAAGGAGAGTTTGGATTCTGATAGTGTGAGGGAGGACGTAAAGGACGAGGGTCCTACTGCAGAGGATGAGGATCCTACTGCGGGGGATAAGGGTCTTGTTGCGGGGGATGAGGGCCTCGGTATAGGAGTTGAGAGTTGTGGTTCAGATGATGAGAGTCATGGGTTAGATGACGAGGGTCATAGTGTAGAGAGTGATGGACTTGGTTTAGGATAGGAGGAGGAGGCTGTACCTGACGGTCAGTAGTGGGCAGTTCTGGTTGTAGGGACAACCGTGAGCGCGCCTTTAGGACTTGGGTATGAGACGTTGAGGCATCGAGAGTTAGCATTAGAGGAGAATCATGTATACAGTACGTTTGAGGTAGGACAGGGTTCTGGATCTGCACCCGATCCTAAGAGACTAGAGAGGGTGTCGGCATCTAGGCAGCCCACACTCACTACGTGGACAGACCCAGAGGACGGTATGGTTTATATTGATGTTCCTGCTTACCTACCACCAGCATCACCTGTTCAGACACCACCCT